>PVIW01000798.1:300787-360692 GCA_004026585.1 Noctilio leporinus
TTTTTTTTTTTTTTTTTTTTTTTTTTTTTTTTTTTTTTTTTTTTTTTTTTTTTTTTTTTTTTTTTTTTTTTTTTTTTTTTTTTTTTTTTTTTTTTTTTTTTTTTTTTTTTTTTTTTTTTTTTTTTTTTTTTTTTTTTTTTTTTTTTTTTTTTTTTTTTTTTTTTTTTTTTTTTTTTTTTTTTTTTTTTTTTTTTTATGTAGTTATATGTATTGATTCCCTTCTAACTCCCTTCTGTATTTTTCTAGATATCTTTGCAATTACCATGGGGATTACATATAATATCCTAAAGTTGTAGCAGTCTCATTTGAATTGATACCAAGTTAACTTCAATTACACACAAGAACTTTACTCCTATGCATCTTCCTCTCCCTTTCCTTTATGTTTTAAAAAATGTTTTACTTATTTAGTTTTAGAGGAACAGTAAAGGAAGGAGAGAAACATTGATGTGTGAGAGAAACATTGATTGGTTGCCTCTTGCATGCTCCCAACTGGGGGCCTGGCCCACAGCCCAGGAATATGCCCTGACCAGGAATCAAATTGGCAACCTTTTGATTCTCAGGCCAGTGGTCAATCTACTGAGCCACACCAGCCAGGGCCCTTTATGTTTTGATGTCACATGTTATATCTTTATGCCTTGTGTGCCCAATAGCATAAATTTAAATTATATTTATGCATTTGTCTTTTAAATTATCCAGAAAAAAAAATAGAGTTACAACCAAAATCACAATAGTATTAACTTTTATTTATATTCATGTATTGACATTTCCTGGTGGTATTTATATCTTCATTTAAATTTAAGTTATTGTTTAGCATCCTTTAATGTTTATTTTATTTTTTAAAAGTTTATTTATTGTTTTTAGAGAGAGGGAAAGAGATGGAGGAAGAAAGAGAGAGAAAAAACAATGTATGTTTGCCTTTCAGCCAGCTGGGGACCTGGCTGGAGACCTGGCTTGCAACCTGGATATGTGCCCTGACTGGGAATCAAACCAGTGACCTTGGGTTCTCAACCCTTGGGTTGGCTGTTGCTCAACCCACTGAGCCACATCAGCCAGGGCTCAGTGTTTGATTTTTAAAAATATTTTATTTTTATTTATTTTTAGAGAGAAGGAAGAGGAGGGAGAAAGAGAGAGAGAGAAACATTGATTGGTTGACTCTCACACACTGCCAACTTGGGATCTGGCCCACAACCCAGTCATGTGCCCTGACTAGGAATCAATCTGGTGACCTTTTGCTTTGCTGGACAACACCCCATCTATTGAGCCATACCAGTTAGGGCAAGCATTCTTTGATGTTGATTTGAAGCACTTTCCTTAGCATTTATTGTAGGATAGGTCTAATGGTAATAAATTTCCTTTCTTTTGTTTATCTTGGCATGTCTTAATTTCTCCATCATTTTTGGAGAAGTGTAGGAAGAAGGAAAACATTCTACAGTCCTGTGATTAAGTCTCAGTTCTTTAGTAAGCCTATGTTTCTGGACTATGAATTTCACAAGTGTTTCTCAGTTTTTTCATCCTGTATGTAGGACAGGATGGCTAGAAAATGCACTGGATTTGGGTATTTTTCATCTTCCTTATGAGAGGCTAGAGCATGCTGGAGTTTGGTATTTCCCTTCCTTCAGGTCAGTTAGGCTCTGATAATAATTCAACAAGTTAGTCTTTCATTAATTAGTTTTCCCTAAATGAAGGCCTTGTTAATAACAAGGTATTTCAAAATGGGTTCTTTTCTTCTCCCACAGATGGAAGCATGGGGTGATTTTTCTCTGATATTTACTATGGGAATCTGGTCAAGATCCTGGAGGTAAATCTCAAAATATTATGGGGGCCCCCTATGACTGCTTCCACATGGAGTTTTCAACTCTCAGACTTATTCACACTTAGTTTCCAGCAACTTGTAAATTACAATTCACATTTTACTACTCTTGCACTGGTTCTACAGTGGTTTCTGCTCTTGAATCTGTACTAGTAATCTGTAACTTTCTTATTTCCCCATCTGTGTCCCAAATATTTGGGGTAGTGCTTTGCCTTGAGACCTCCCCTCATATATTCTAGAAGGATTTGCTGATTCTTCAGCCTGTTCAGCTTTATACTTGTTAGGATGAAGTGGTTATTTTCAAGCTTTTTACATTTAAAACTAGATACTAAAAGTCCTTGATATTTTATTTTGATAGGAAAAAATTCAATTTTTATGAAGTCTAATTTGTCTGTTTTTTTTTTTTCTTTTGTTGCCTGTGCCTTTGGTATCATATCCAAAAGCTCATTGCCAAACCCAACATCATGAAGCTTTTGCCCTTCTCAAATTTTATCATTGTAGGCCTTAAATTTAGGTCTTGAATCTACTTTGAGTAAGTTTTTTTTTAATGTGGCATTAAATAAGGGAAGGTAGGACATCATTCTTTTGCATGTGGATACCTTGTTTTCCCAGCACCATTTGTTGAAAAGATTGTCCATTTGAATGGTCTTATTTGACTATATATTTATAACATAAATCTTATAAGACTATAAGATTTTTCTGGAAATTCTATTTAATTCCATTGGTCTATATGTTTTTTAAAAATCCTCACCAAGAAAATGTTTATATATTTACATTTTACTTATTTATTTATATTTAACTAATTTATTTTAAAATATTTTATTGAGTATTTTAGAGAGAAAGGTAGGGAGGGAGGAAGAAAGGGAGAGAAACATCAATGTATGGTTGCCTCTCACCTGCCTCCAGCTATGGATCTGGCTGGAGACCTGGCTTGCAACCTGGTTATGTGCCCTGGCTGGGAATCAAACCAGTGACCTTTGGGTTGGCAGGCCAGTGCTCAATCCACTGAGCCACCAGCCAGGACTTATTTATTTATTTTTAGAGACAGGGGAAGGGAGTGAGAAAAAGAGGGAGAGAAACATTGATGTGCAAGAGAAATATCTATTGGCTGTCTCTCTTGTACCCTCAACCAGGGACCCAGCCTGCAACTCAGGCATGTGCCTTGACTGGAAATGGAACCTGTGATCATATGGTTTTCAGGTTGACACCAATACACTGAGCTACACTAGCCAGGGTAAAGATATGTTTATTGATGTTAAAGAGAGAGGGAGAGAGAGAGAGAGAGAGATGAGAAAGAAATATCGATTGGTTGTCTCCCATATGTCCCCTGACTAGGGATTGAACCCACAACCTTTTGGTGTATGGGACAATCCTCCAACCAACAGAGCCACCTGACAAGGGCAATATGTTTCTCTTTATGCCAATATCACACTATTTTGATTACTGTAGTTTTGTAGTAAGTTTTGAAATTATGAAGTGTGAGTCCTCTAGCTTTATTCTGTAAAAAATTATTTATTTAAAAAGATTTTATTTATTCTTTTTAGAGAGAGTAAGGAAGAGAGGCAGAGAGGGAGAGAATCAGTGTATGGTTGGCTTTCACCTGCCTCCAGCTGGAAACCTGGCTTGCAACCTGGTTACATGCCCTGACTAGACAGCTTTGTTCTTTTTTAGGATTATTTTGGCTACCTAGGGTCCTGTAAGATTTCATATGGATTTTAGGATGGGTTTTTCTATTTATGCAAAAAACATAATTGGAACTTTGATAAGGATTACATTAAATCTGTAGATCAATTTGAGTATTATTGACACCATAATAATAGGCTTCTATTCCATGAATATGAGATATCTTTTCATTTATTTGTGTGTTCTTTAATTTCTATCAGAAAGAATCCTGCATCTTTCATCATATAGTTCTTTCACCTCAGTTAATTTATGAGTATTTTTATGATATTCTAAATATAATTAATTTCTTAATTTTCTGTTCAGATTATTCATTCTTAGTGTATAGTAATGCAACTTATTTTTTTTGTGTGTGTGTTGACTTTGTTTACTGATAGGGCATTTAATTTATTTATTAAGTTAAAGTTTTTTGGTGTAATCTTTAGAGTCTTCTACGTAAAATATTATAGCATCTATGAGCAGTGACAATTTTACTTGTTTATAACAAATTTGAATGCCTTTTATTAGTTTTCCTTGCCTAACTGCTCTGGCTAGAACTTCCATTACTATGTGGAATAGAAGAGGTAAAAGTAGGCTTTTTTCCCTTGTTCTTGAGAGAGGAACAGCTTTATCTTTCATTATTGAGGATGATGTTCACTCTGGGTTTGTCATATGCTGCATTTTATTATGTTGAGGTAGTTTCCTTCTATTCCTAGGATTTTGAGTGCTTTTATTCATGAAAGGATGATGAATTCTGTGGAATGCTTTTTGTGCATCTATTAACATGATTATATGAATTTTGTTCATTCTGTTAATATGGTGTATTACATTTATTTATGTTGAAACATCCTTGCATTCCAGGGATGAATTCCACTTGCTTACAGCATATAATCCTTTTAACACGCTGCTGAACCCTGTTTTAAAATATTTTTTGAGGATGTTAGCTTCAATCTTTATAAGGAATTTTGATCTGTAGCTTTATTTTTTTGTAGTGTCTTTGTCTGGCTTTGGTATCAGGGTAATGCTGACATCATAGAATGAGTTCCCTCATTTTCAATGTTTAAAGAAGTTTGAGATAGATTGGTATTATTTCTTCTTTAAATGTTTGACCCAGTACTGAAGCCACTGGGTCAAGGACTTCTTTTTGTCAAATTTAAGAAATTGCTGATTCAGTCTCCTTAATGGTTATATCTATTCAGATTCTATAGCTATTTTCTTTGTGGTTACCATGAAGATTGCATTTAATACATTAAAATTATAACACTCTAATTTCAGTTTATACCAGCTTAACTTTAATACCATACAAACATTGCTTTTGAAACAGCTCTATCTGATAATACTTTTTCCAAGGCATTTATACTTTCATTTGTTTTTTTTTCCTTGAAGACTGTATTGTATAGTCATTTATTTTTATGATAATTACCATGATAATGAAGTCCATGGTTAAGTATTGCTTCTTTGTTTCAGTTAAGTGTTATCTGGTTATTGTAAATTACATGTTTCTAATATTGCAAATACCTTCAATGTGAGCATTTTTTAATCAAAAGAAAGATAGTGGATGAAACAGTATAATATGGTTTGTGATCATTGTAGTTATCAATATTAGTTCATGATAATTATATGATTTTTAGTTAAATTAGGTGTGTTTTAAAAGGTAAATTAAGCCCTGACTGGTGGCACAGTGGCTAAGGCGCCAGCCTGTGAACCCAAAGATCCCTGGTTTGATTCCCATAACCAGGTTGCAAGCCAGGTCTCCAGTCAGGTCCCTAGCTAGGGAACCATACATTGATGACTCTCTCTGTCCCTCTCTGCCTCTCTTCCTTCTCCTATCTGAAAATAATAAATAAAATCTTTAAAAAATACAATAAGATAAAAGGTAAGTTAAGCTTTTAATTATGGAAAATAAAATATGTTTAATAGTTTTATGTTAAAAGTATTTGAATGCCAAAGATTGTGGTTAGCATTTATTCTATGTTTTCTTAATAATAATAAAATATATCCCATGAAAATTTATAATACATTAAATACCTTGTACATTCAAGTACTGATAGTATTGTTTAAACCTACTGATATTTAGAAAAATTCAAAATTCTGAATTTGCTTCATACTGAGAATAATATATTGATATATCTTATATTGTTGTACCTTTTATAATAAAGTAATGATTACACTGACTGAACTATTGAAATTATATGCTTGTTAAAAAAAATAAAGTAGCATTTAAACCTTCAGTTGGCTCAGTTGGTTGGAGCATGGTCCCATTATGGAAACGTCAGAGGTTCCATTCCCAGTTAGGGCACATGCGTAGGTTTCAGGTTTGATCCCCAGTTGGGGTGAGTGTGGGAGGCAATCAATAGATGTTTTTCTCTCTTTTCCCCTCAATCAAGTGAGAATAAAATAAACCTTAAAAAATGGCATCATGGGCCCTGGCTGGTGGCTCAGTGGATAGGCACCGGCCTGAGAACCCAAAGGTTGCTGGTTCGATTCCCAGTCAGGGCGCATAACCAGGTTGCAAGCCAGGTCTCCAGCCAGGTCCCTAGCTGGAGGCAGGTGAAAGGCAACCATACATTGATGTTCTCTCCTTTTCTTTCTCCCTACCTGCCCTTCCCTCTAAAAATAATCAATAAAATCTTTTTTAAAATGGCATCATGTTTCATCTATATTTTAATTATAAATTTAAACAATGATTTGGGTTTTTTGATTAAGAAGATAATAGATTAATTCTTATTAAGAGAAATATCCTTAAAAATCCTTAGTACTTTAAGTAGATATGTTAAGGACATTCTTTTAAAAATTAACTAGTGATAGTTTACAACCATATATTTAAATTTTGATGTAGCTATGGTGTTATTATGAACTGTACTAAAGTTTAAAAAGAAGTTTATTATGTTTTTCTCAAGTAGTTTTTTTCTGAAAGACTTATTGTATCAGATTTACATTTAAAATGTTGATGATAGATTCTTTTCAAATCTTCAGATATATATGAACTTGATGTTGATTCAATATTCATATTATTTTAACTGAAGTATGACAATATTTTATCTTAAGGAAAAGGTAAAATATGTCATTTTCTTAAAATTGGCTGTAGGAATGAAGATCCAATGGATGCCAGTTCAATTTAGAATAATGGTTTTTGGAGGTCAAAGTTATAAGTTCATCAATTAGATATTATATAAGAAGTAACAGGGGGAGGCAGAGGGTTAATTGGGGGAGGCAGAGTCATGAAAGGGGAGCAGTTTAGGCAAGAACCTAGTATAAAGGAACCATGGACATGGACAACAGGTGGGATTGACTTTGAGGGGAATGAGTAGGTGGGGAGGGGGACAGAGGGGATGGATGTAACACAACAACAATAAAAATAAAAAAAAAAGTAACAAAGGGAAATGTTCCAAATGTCATTATTCTAAGATTTAAAGTATCAGAAATGGTGCTGTTTTTAAAAATTATTTATTATTTTTGAAGAGAAGGAAAGGAAGGGAGGCAGAGAGGGAGAGAAACATCAATGTATGGTTGCCTTGCGCCTGCCTCCATCTACGGACCTGGTTGAAGACTTGGCTTGCAACCTGGTTTTGTGCCCTGACTGGGAATCGCACCAGCGACCTTTGGGTTCACAGGGTGGCGCCTTATCCACTGAGCCACCAGCCAGGGCTATTTTTAATACAACATAGGAAGAATCTTAAATATATTTCATCAAAATTTCTAAGTATTCCACACTTAAATACTTGGTAATGATATATCATTTAAAAAATAAACACCCACACTATCATATTATAAGGTGAATTTTAGTGGTCTAAGTGTCCTAGCTTAAAACTCCAGTGTTCAATTATAAGTATTTAATAAGAAGAATGTATGAGCTGATGGATTTTTAAAAATGTAATTGTTTATGCATATTATGATTTTCCCAAATCCAATTGTAATATTTTTTTAAAGCAGCTAAAGGAAAATATTGAAATATATATTATCTAGTGACATTTGAAATGTCTGAGCCTTTAAAAGGACATAAAATTAAAAATGATTTCCCTGCAAATGAATGAGATAATCTTGGAAATTAATGAATGAATCTAAAATCTACACCATTAGCCACATGATGTCGCTGTATACCACAAAGTCTTGTCAATGGAAATACACTGATCGCCAAAACTTAGGGAAGAAGCTCCATTTTGTCACCGCCCGAGAGAAGACAAAACGTTAAGGAGAAAAATTAATAAAAGTATGAAGTAGAGAGACATGATTTTGAAATAAGGTGAGAGAAGTACGAAAGGTGTAGTGTTTTTGCGATGCTGTATCCCTGGCAAAGAGGGAAAGGAGCCCAGCGCCTGCTGCTTTCTCTTCTGCTCCTTGCAGCCTGGAAGGCTGGGAGCGGCCAGGTCCATTACTCAGTCCCCGAGGAGGCCAAACACGGCACCTTTGTGGGCCGCATCGCGCAGGATCTGGGGCTGGAGCTGGCAGAGCTGGTACCGCGCTTGTTCCGGGTGACGTCTAAAGGCCGCGGGGACCTTCTGGAGGTAAACCTGCAGAATGGCATTTTGTTTGTGAATTCTCGAATAGACCGTGAGGAGCTGTGCGGGAGGAGCGCGGAGTGCAGCATCCACCTGGATGTGATCGTGGAGAGGCCGCCGCAGGTTTTCCACGTAGAGGTGAAGGTGAAAGACATTAATGACAATCCACCGGTCTTCAGAGAGAGAGTACAAAAGTTATTTATTCCTGAATCTAGACTGCTGAATTCACGTTTCCCGGTAGAGGGCGCTGCGGATGCGGACATTGGTATAAATGCTCTTTTAACGTACACTCTCAGCCCCAGCGATTATTTCTCTTTGGATATACAGGCAAGTGATGAACTGAGTAAATCACTTTCACTTGAATTGAGGAAATCTTTGGATAGAGAAGAAACACCAGAACTTCGTTTATTATTGACAGCCACTGATGGGGGCAAACCTGAACTGGAAGGTACAGTTCAACTGCTGATTACGGTGCTTGATGTTAATGATAACGCTCCATTGTTTTCCCAGGCCGTGTACAGAGTCCACTTATTAGAAACTACAGTAAATGGAACATTAGTGACCACATTAAATGCCTCTGACGCTGACGAAGGTGTGAATGGAGAAATTGTCTTTTTATTTGGCAGTGATGTTCCTCATAACATTAGAGAGAACTTCAAACTTGATTCCAGCTCAGGAGAAATTAGGCTAATTGGTAGTCTGGATTATGAAGAAACAAAATCCTACGAAATTCAGATAAAAGCAGTTGATAAAGGAAGTCCTCCAATGTCAAATCACTGCAAGGTTTTGATAAAAGTACTGGATGTAAATGATAATGCTCCAGAACTGGCAGTCACTTCCTTGTCTTTGCCGGTCAGAGAGGACGCTCCACTCAGCACCGTCATCGCCTTCATTTCCGTGTCCGACCGCGACTCCAGTGTCAACGGGCAGGTGACTTGTACCCTAACATCCAATGTCCCTTTCAAGCTGGTGTCTACCTTCAAGAATTATTATTCACTGGTTCTGGACAACTACCTGGACCGCGAGACCGTGTCGGACTATGCAGTAGTATTGACTGCGCGGGATGGGGGCTCCCCTTCACTGTCCGCCACAGCTAGCGTGCCTGTGGAGGTGGCCGACGTGAACGACAACGCGCCAGCGTTTGCGCAGCCGGAGTACACCGTGTTCGTGAAGGAGAACAACCCACCTGGCTGCCACATCTTCACGGTGTCCGCTTGGGACTTGGACGCGCAGGAGAACGCGCTGGTGTCCTACTCGCTGGTGGAGCAGAGGGTGGGCGAACGTGCGCTGTCAAGCTACGTGTCTGTGCACGCGGAGAGCGGCAAGGTGTATGCACTGCAGCCTCTGGACCACGAGGAGCTGGAGCTGCTGCAGTTTCAGGTGAGCGCGCGCGACGGTGGCGTGCCGCCTCTGGGCAGCAACGTGACCCTTCGGGTGTTTGTGCTGGATGAGAATGACAATGCGCCCACGTTGTTGCTGCCTGGTGCAGGCGACCGGGGCAGGGTGGTGAGTGACGTGGTGTCTCGGTCGGTGGGCGTGGGTCACGTGGTGGCGAAGGTGCGCGCAGTAGATGCGGACTCTGGCTACAACGCGTGGCTCTCTTATGAGTTGCAGTCAGCGGAAGGTGGTGCACGCAGCCCGTTCCGCGTGGGGCTGTACACAGGAGAGATCAGCACCATGCGCGCCCTGGATGAAGCAGACGCTCCACGCCAGCGCCTGCTGGTGCTGGTGAAGGACCACGGCGAGCCGGCATTGACAGCCACTGCCACGGTGCTGCTGTCGCTGGTAGAGAGCAGCCAGGCGCCGAAGACCTCATCGCGTGAGACTGCAAGGGCAGCGATCGCAGATACCGCGCTGATGGATGTGAACGTGTACCTAATCATAGCCATCTGCGCTGTGTCCAGCCTGCTGGTGCTGACGTTGTTACTGTACACTGCGCTGCGGTGCTCGGCGTCACCCACTGAGGGTGCGTGCGAGCCAGTGAAGCCCACTCTGATGTGCGCCAGCGCGGTGGGAAGCTGGTCATACTCTCAGCAAAGGCGGCAGAGGGTGTGCTCCGGGGAGGGGCCTTCCAAGACAGATCTCATGGCCTTCAGCCCCAGTCTACCTCCGGGTCTGAACATGTCGGAAGGAAATGAACATCCAGTAACAAATTCGGAACTTTCCGGTAATGTAAGTCCAACTTTCTAGTTTGGCTTTATTTTATTTATTTATTTAGTCAAATGATTTTTTCCTTTTTAAAAAAGTATATTTTATTTATTTTGCTATTATAGTTGTCCCAATTTCCCCCCTTTGCCCCCCTCCGCCCAGTATACCCCATTTCCTCCAGCAGTGCCCCCCTTAGTTTATGTCCATGAGTCATGCATATAAGTTCTTTGGCTTCTCTAGTTCCTTTGTTCTTCTTAACATCCCCGACTATTCTGTAACCACCAATGTGTACTTTTTTTCTCCCTTTCACATCCAGACAATTTAATTCACCATTTAATTACTGCCTTCTATCAGCTTCTCAAATCATATTAATACAAAGTTTTCTTTTCATTATTCCAAAATGCCTACATTAATTCATTTAAAGAATTACTCTTTTAAGTAATATGAATTGCAATATTACCAAACACATGCAAAAATACATTTACACCCATATATATTTTTACACATACTGAAAGTACATACTGGATTTTGAAGAGTTAATACAAAAATTTTAAACATGCCAATAGCTTACATAATTATTACATGTTAAATGATAGTATTTTAGATATATTGTAGCAAGATTAAGCAAATTTTTCTTCTTTAATACTTATTTTACTCTGGAATGCTATTTTTGTGAAATATATCACAAATGGTGTATTGCAGAACTCACTTTTATGAAAGTTGTCTTGGAGACAGTGCCAAACCCATAGTAATAAATGAATTTGGTTTTTGAGTCAGATCCTCCCTATTCCCATAATACAACTCAATTTTATTTTAAGCTACAGGAACTACAACTTATTCTTTTTGGAGTTTTCCATCCTAAATAGTAGATTTATTTATTTATTTAGGCTGTGCACAGGTCTTACTTCTTTCAATACCCTCTGTTTTTCCTCTACATGTGTTTTACAAGTTGAAGCCTTCAGATATAATGGCACTTGTAGTGCTCAGGCGGTTTCCAGAGTAGAAATTATTATGTCTACTAAGTTGAGGTAAAAAATAAAAAGCCCTAGGAATTAAATAATTTTGTAGAATAGTAATCTAGCTATTTTTTGAACTTGTGGTTGACTTCCTATGTGGTCCTAAACTAACCCCTGAACTATTTAAGAATCTGTTGAGGTGGAGATTAGGTATGTTCACATTTCAATAATAAAGTTTACTATAGCATTCATTCCTTTTCCCAAGCATCCCCAGTTTGGCGGCTTTCATAACTGGAAATGTATATTTCCACAATTGAGTTGAAAAGAATCTCATCTAATTTACATGCTAATATGAGAATACATATTGTCTATGGACATGAATCATATAGTTTAGTAGTTTGCAACTTCCATCCAAATTGGTCTTCATTCTCAAGATCTTTTCTAACCTAAAGATTGACTGATTTCACAACACACCCATGACCAGTTGGTTGTTATTTAAAACATAAATTGCTAACAAAATCTATATATTACATACCCACAAATAAGCATATATTTTATAACAGTGAATAAGAAAGATAGCATGTCTTCTATGTAATATACATCCACATTTTCCTACTTTTTTCTTCTCTCCTTAACTGCATTTGATTTTTCTGAGTTATTGCAAGTAACATGATTTTCCCATATTGTGAAATGATTCCAATCTAGGAAAACTTAACCTGCAGTAATGCAGATACAAGTAATATACAAACTTGTACCTTATTTAGTAAAATCTATTTATAACAAGATCACTTTAAAGCATTCATAAGTTAAAGTTGGTTCTTATCCATTCAGCTGCCCTGTATCTTTTGATTGGTGCATTTAATCCATTTACCTTTGTACCTGTGTTCCTGTCTGTCTCTGTTTCTTCATCTTCCTAAAGCAGACCCTTTAGCATCTCTTGCAATGTTGGTTTGATGGAGATGTATTCTTTTAGACTTCTTTTGTCTGGGAAACTCCTTATTTCCCCTTCCATTTTGAATGAGAGCCTTGCTGGGTAGAGTATCCTTGGTTGCAGGCCTTTGTTTTTCATTGCTTGAAATATTTTTTGCCATTCCCTTCTGGCTTGTTGTGTTTCTGTTGAGAAATCAGCTGATTACCTTATGGGAGCCCCCCCACCCCCTGTATGTTATTAGCTGTTTCTCTCTTGCTGCTTTTAGGATTCTCTCCATGTCTTTGAAATTTGCCATTTTCATGATGATGTGTCTTGGAGTGGGCCTGTTTGGGTTCATCTTCCTCAGGACCCTCTGTGCTTCCTGAGTTTGCATGACATTTTCTCTCCTCAAGTTAGGGAAGTTTTCTGTCATTACTTTTTCAAAGAGGTTTTCTATCCCTTGCTCCTCCTCTTCTCCTTCTGGTATTCCTATGATACAGATTTACATTTCATGTTGTCCTGCAGCTCTTTTAAAACCTCTTCATTCTTTTTTCAGTCTTTTTTCATCTTGTTGCACTGCCTGGGAATTTTTTTCTACATTGACCTTCAGCTCGATGATCCAATCCTCTGCTTTCTCTAGCCAGCTTTTGATTCCTACTGTGTTCTTCAATTCAGAAATGGTATTTTTCATTTCTTCCTGGCTTTGGTGTAGTTCTCAGTAAGTTCCTTGTAGCTTTCCTGGAGTTCTTTGTATTTCCCCTGGAGTTGTTTGTAGTTTTCTTTGAATTCACTGAGCTCATTGAGCTTCTCTATCATCATTATTTTGAATTCCATGTCTGATAGGGTGCTTGCCTCTATTTCATTTTGCACTCTTCCTGGGGATTCCTCCTTTCCATTTGCTGAGGGTTTATTTCTTTTGTCTCCCCTTTTTAGGTGACTCTTGTTTGTTTCTGCTTCTTCAATTGTTCTGCTTTGACTTACTCTGTAAAAAAGATTTTATTCATTATTTTTTAGAGGAAAGGGCAGGGAGGGAAGAAGAAAGGGAGAGGAACATCAGCGTATGGTTGCCTTTCACCTACCTCCAGCTATGGACCTGGCTGGAGACTGGGCTTGCAACCTGGTTATTTTCCCTGACTGGGAATGGAACCAGTGACCTTTGGGTTTGTAGGCCAGCACCTAGTTGCAGGGCCACCAGCCAGGGCTATTTTATTATTATTACTTTTTAATGAACATTTACTTTAATGAACAGTTACTTGTGTAACTACCTTTTCAAAATGTATTCAAAGTGTTCACTATAATTGAAATAAATCTTAACATTTAATAGAGATATTTATTCTATCATTTGCAACTTCACCTTGAATGGACCATGGAAACAAAACACAAACAAAAATAAGAACAAATGTAGGGACAGAGTGTAATATAATTTGAAAAAGTATCTTTTAAAAATTATTTTATTTTATTATTATTTATTTTTTATTGTTATATTACATTAAAAAAGTACCTTACTTCTAAAAAATACTGAAATACTAAGTAGTCTTGATTATATTTAACATAGGATCTTAATGTAGTCAAGTACAGACATTTTAAGGTTTATTTATCACTTTAATCTTGTAGTGGAAGGTCAAGCCATTGACAACATTAATTCCTCTCACCCATTCGCATTATTCTGTCCCCATAGCTACATTTGCCATGGTTAGGATTTCCTCTGGAGACATTCAATACCTACTGTGGATCCATTTCACAATCACAGAACCCTGCTGCAGAACCTGGTGACAGCAACAGTGAGACAAGATAGACAAGGTCACTTCCAGGGACCACATTGTATTTAACAATTAGGTTATGAAAAAGCTTGGATTTGGTGTGTTATTACTTTTCCCATTTTCTTTGTATAACCAGGAGTTTATAAAGGAAGATATTGTTCTATTCGTGACTTTTTTTTTTAAAAAAGAGGCAATGCCCTGGCTGGTAGCACAGTGGATAAGGTGCTGGCCTGCGAACCCAATGGTCACTGGTTCAATTCCCAGCCAGGGCACATTACCAGGTTGCAAGCCAGGTCTCCAGCCAGCTCTGTAGCTGGAGGCAGGTGAAAAGCAACCATACATTGATGTTTCTCTCCCTCTCTGCCTCTCTCCCTTCCCCTCTCTCTGAAAATAATAAATAAAATCTTTAAAAAAATAAAAATAAAAAAGAGGCAGTAATGTGCTGACCATTAGTATTAGCAAGTTTTCTTAGAAAAAAAGCAGATGAAGATTTTCCCTGTATATGCAAATAGTACTCAGAAACTATGTGTAATTCTCATTGCTTCAGCTAAAATAATAATAATAATAATAATAAAATAGAGGCAAGTACTCTGGAAAGGGAAATTAAAATGATCAAACAATTGGGATAGACAGAGGAAACTATATTTTGAGACCAAACTAAAAGTCATAAATAGTATGGCAAACATAAACATATATTTTCTTCTATTGAGCCAGAAGAACTTGAGGTAGAGGCTGGTATTTTTTTTTTTTTTTCAATGTATGGTTGCGTTTCACCTGCCTCCAGCCACAGACCAGACTGGAGACCTGGTTTGCAACCAGGTTATGTACCCTGGCTGGGGAATCGAACCTGCGACCTTTGGGTTCGCAAGCCGGTGCCTTATCCTCTGTGCTACCAGCCAGGGGAGGCTGGTATTTGAAGCTAAAATGGCACAAGTTGTTTCTTCAAGAATTTACATAGGTTAAAGAGGAGTTATCTAACAATACTTCACTGAGAAGTAATGATAAGATTGGTAATGGAACTGAGCATTATTTGATTAATACCAGTAGCCTTTTAAATTTAAAAAAAAATTATTTATTATTTTTAGAGAAAGGGGAAGGGAGAGAGGCAGAGAGGGAGAGAAACATAAATGTATGGTTGCCTTTCACCTGCCTCCAGCCACGGACCTGGCTGGAGACCTGGCTTGCAACCTGGTTATGTGCCCTGGCTGGGAATTGAACCAGTTACCTTTGGGTTCCCAGGCCGGTGCTTATCCACTATGCCAGGGTGTCTTTTAAATTTTTAAAAATTAATTTGAGAGAGAGGGAGATGGAGATAGATCAATTAATTATTCCACTCATCTATGCAATCATTGGTTGCTTCTTGCTTGTGCCCTGACTATGGATGGAACCCACAACCTTGGTGTATCAGGATGGGCTACCTGGCTAGGGCAACCTGAAGACATTCAGGCATACCTTCACACAAATATGTTGGGATCACTGACAAAAAAGAATTTTAGATTGCTAAATTATGGATCTAAAAACACCTGAACTATTATTTCTGTATAATGATTATTGTTGGGTTAGTTGAAGCTACTAACTTGAAGGTGAATATTAGCTATTAAACACTAAATCAAAAGAAGTGGGTTTAAAAAGGAGGTTTTTAAATGAAAATATAATTCTGCAATGAAGAAAAGGATTATTGCAGAGTGATATTGTTACTTAGTACTTATTTTAATATAAATGAATGGGTGGATTTTCTTTGGTAGTTAATATTTTTGTCTCATTCAGAATCATTGGATAGTTAACACAAATATCTTTTTTAAATTCTTAAAAGAAAAATCCCTGGCTGGTGTGGCTCAGTGGATTGGTGCCAGCCTGAGAACCCAAAGGTCACTGGTTTGATTCCCCATCCAGGGCACATAACCAGGTTGCAGGCCAGGTCTCCAGCCAGGTCCCTAGCTGGAGGCAGGTGAAAGAAAACCATTCATTTATGTTTTTCTCCCCCTCTCTGCCTTTCTTTCTTCCTCTCTCTCTGAAAATAATAAATAAAATCTTTTTTAAAATGATCACCTGAGAATATGATTTTTATTGGTTTTAGAGAGGGCAAGGAAAAGAGAGAAGCATCAATGTGAAGGGTAAACATTGATTGATTGCCTCCTGTAGACTCCCTGACCAGGGAATAAACCAATAACTTTGGTATGTACCTTGATTGGGAATAGAACCCACAATCTTTTGATATATGGGATGTTGCTTTAACCAACTGAGCCACCCAGGCAGGGCAACACAACTTTTAATAGGTTTGTCTTTCTTTATAAAAAAAATGTTAAATGTCTACCATCATATTTTATTTTTGTTTTTAATTTTATTTATTATTGTTGTATTACAATTGTTTCATTTCCCCCCCATTGCTCTCCCCTGCCTCATCCTCCTCGCTCCTTCTTCTGCAGTCAACCCCCACCTTGTTGTCCATGTCCATGGGTCCTTTCCTTTACAAAATTTATTTTATGAAATGTTATATCAATTCTTCTCTTCTTCTTTTTAAAGATGAACCAGTTGCTTTATTTTCTAACTTTTTCATTTGTTCTTTCCTATGATTAATGTGTTTCTCGTGGAATATTTTAGTATTACTAAAAGCATGGAATAACATAGATTTATGGCCAAACTTATTCTTTAGTTCTTCATGGTATGTTTACAATTCAAATTAGTCATTCAGCCCTGGTTGGTGTGGCTCTGTGGAGTGACATTGGTCTGCAAACCCAAAGATCGCTGGTTCTATTCCCAGCCAAGGCACATGATCAGGTTGATGCCAGGTGGCATCAGCTATAGAGCTGGCGGCAGGTGAAAGGCAACCATAAATTGATGCTTCTCTCCCTTTCTTACTCCCTCCCTGCCCTTCTCTCTGAAAATAATGAATAAAATCTTTTAAAAAATTAGTCATTTATATAGGAAATTTATTGACTTAAAAATGGCCATATCTACCCTGTCTGGTGTGGCTCAGTGGATTGAGCTCTGGCCTGTGAACCAAAGGGTCACTAACTGGATTCCTGGGTTGCACATGCCTGGGTTGCAGGCCAGATCCCCAGTTGCATGCAAGAGGCACACATTGATGGTTACACATTGATGTTTTTCTCCGTCTTTTTCTCCTTCCCTTCCCCTATCTCTAAAAATAACTTTTAAAAAACCTTTAAAGAATGGTCATATCCTCAGAAGAGGAAGTTTTATATGATATCTTTTACCAGATTATAATCATTGTTAGACAACTGGTATAATTTTGCTTAATGTTAATTTTCCATTAAACCTTGTAGCTTCACTTTTTTGTTGTCTATCTGAAAAGCAGTCAGTGATCATCATTCTCTACGTACTGAGAATAATTGTGTTACTCTCATGTTTCTATGGAGGTTCCAATTTTCAAAGATACCAAGGAAAACAAAAACTTGATTTTGTAAAACCTTGTTAACCACATACATTATCTTTCAGTCATTCAATTTCAGTAATTAGTTTTTGTTTCATGACTGTGATTTTAGGAATTGTAACTTTACCTTCAAGTTACTTTGGTGTGATGATACCAATGTAATTCTATTTGTAAAAAAAAACAAAAAAAAAAAACAAAAAAAAAAAAAAGGACTACATTTACAACACCTAAAATACAAGGCAAAACACCTGAGAAGACTAATTCTTAGTATGTTCCTTCTTTTTAAAAAACCTTCCTTTCCAAGATTAGGATTGTAATTCTATTTTCTGGTACAACAATGAGTAATTATAAAGTAAGGTATTACTTCAGGCACCTTTGAGACTTGTGATCAGTCAAGAATACCAATAGAAAAGAATGAGAATTAGTTGCTTACTAACAACACTTTTGTTCTCTTCCTTCTGGGAACATTGGAGGATTTCACTTCCTTGTTACTTTGAGAAGTGACTTTCTTTGACCAGTGAAATGTGAATGGGTCTCATTTCCAAGTAAAAGTATGTAATAATTGCCAATGCAAGACTCTTTTGCTGTCTTATGCCACTGTAGGGATTATGAGGCTGAGATCCCATAATCTGAAAGCAGTTTGGGATGCTGAGCCAAGATGTGGGGAAAGCTCTCACAGGCAGTCTCCTGTAATCATAGAAGACTTTGCAAGAGCCAGAAATAAAACTGCATTTATTTTAGAGGGAAAACTGAACTAGTCAGTGTACATCAATATGTTCATTGGCATTCAACTGTCATTAAGCGAATGTGAACAGAATACATTTTCAGAGCATTACGACTGATAGAACGTTACTATTGACCTTTTTGCTAAGGCATATGAGCCTTAAGTAGATTAGGTAACTTGGTTCCTATGAAAAAAGTGTTTGTGATTTCTCTTTCTTTAAAGATAGAAAAACAATAAACAATTTAAAATATTTTAGGCACATCTTCTTTTTATGTCTCATCTAGCATTCCTTCCCTCATTTTTTTTTTTCCTTCTAGGCCATTGCTATAGTTTTATGAAATACCGGGATGAATATATTGTAAGAATAAATGCTCTGACACATACACCTTAGGGAATTGACAGTTGGCTTTGATAAGTGCAAAAGGTGCAATTTCAGCAATGGATACTATAAGGCTGCTACAACAGATTATCACAAACTTGGTGGTTTAAAACAACAGAAATTTATTTTTCCCAGTTCTAGAGGTCAGGAGTCCAACATCAAGATGTTCATTGTCAGGGCCATGTTCCTTCTGAAGACTCTAGGGGGAAAATTGTCCCTTGCTCTTCCAGTTTCTGGTGGTTCCTGGCATTCCTTGGCTTGTGGCAACATAACTCCAGTTTCTGTTTTGGTCATCATATTTCTTTCCTGTGTCTATTTGTATCCTCTGTTTATTGTCTCTTATAAGGACACCTGCCATAAGATTTTTGGCCAACCCTAATCTAGAATGATATTAGGGTTAGAGTTACCTTAATTATATCCATGAAGATCTTTATTCCAAATAGTGTCATATCCCAAGGTTCTGCATGGGTATATCTCTTGGGGGTTACTATTCATTCAAACCACTACAAATGCCAAGAGATGTCAAGCTGGGTGGTATTTGTTGAGCATGGCTTCTCAGTCTTCTTTCCACATTGGGGGAAATATACTTAGATTTCTGGCAATGGCACTCTATCCCTCTGAGGAAGGGAGAGAGATATGATAGATCCTCAGAAAACCTGAATAACAGCAGAATATACCTTATACCCACAGCCATGTCATTCTGAAAATCCAGCAAAATCACCTTCTAGGATTACAAAAATTGCCTCAAGCAAACTTTGTTTCCTAGGCCTAATTCCAGGTATAATTTCTTACTATGTCAACAGTAGCCAATATGTTGGCCACTGATTAGTATGTTAACATCACTGTGAATCAACAAACATGCAATTGCATTGCAACTGCATAATGATGTAATGGCCAGTCTGTAGCTCTGTGCAATCTGTTTAAGATCCAGAAGTTGGTTACATGAGGCCTTATGCTGGCCTTCACTTCACAGAATAACCTCTTCATTTTCAATCCACATAATCTAGGTATGGCTTATTTTATCTCCTAGCTTCAACAATGAATAAGCGACCCATGCCTTGCCAGGTGAAAACCATCACAATTATTATTATTATTATTTAAAAGATTTTATTTATTATTTCCAGAGAGAGAGGAAGGGAAAGAGGCAGAGAGGGAGAGAAACATCAATGTATGGTTGCCTTTCACCTGCCTCCAGCCACAGAGCTGGCTGGAGACCTGGCTTGCAACCTGCTTATGTGCCCTGGCTGGGAATCGAACCAGCGACCTTTGGGTTTGCAGGCCAGCACCTTATCCATTGTGCTACCAGCCAGGGCCCATCACAATTATTGACTAAAGGAAAGATATGTCATCTAAACTGGGTCAAATGAAGTGATAGTTGCCAGGGATTTTTGCCAAGGCTGTTAGGAAAAAGAGCACTTTCTGTTGAGAGTCACTAAATGTAGCCTAAAAATATATAGCTTAAAAGCTACTTTGGCCATCACATAGGAAAAGGCTACCTCAGAAGGAAGGTCAGCAGAGGAAAATAATCATAAATGAGAGATATTGAAGTGTGTATACACAGTTCTGCCTGAAACTAGTAAGTAATTATCCATTTCCGTATATGAGAGTAAATGATGCCCTGCTTTCTTAAGTCAGTTCACTTGAAGTTCACTATCAGGATATGTATAAATATGCATTTCCATCCATGGTGTGAATGAATATCTTCAGATATTAGACTCAAAAGAGAAATTGCTTTTGGTTTTCAGCACCAGAGAAAGCTAGTTTTTCTTTAGCGTGGATTTCGCTTTTCTTTTCTTTCTTTTTTTTTTTTTTAAAGATTTTATTTATTATTTTTCAGGGAATGGGGAAGGGGGAGAAGCAGAGAGAGAGAGACATCAATGTATGGTTGCCTTTCACCTGCCTCCAGCTATGGATCTTGCTGGAGACCTGGCTTGCAACCTGGTTATGTTACTCTGGCTGGGATTTTGCTTTTCTTTTATGAAAACAGTAAAATTTGTAATTAATTTTATTTTCCTTTTTGCAAAAACAAAACTTATTACCTCCTTAGAGTAACTGAAAATGACTATTATGTATTTTTCACATTGACCCACCCCTAAATTAATTTTATTTCATCCTTATGTCATTTTTTATCTTATTTTTCTATTGTGTGTGAAGGGACCAGCTAAGAATTAATAAAAGAAGATATTCACAAATAACACTAAAAAGAGATCAGTTGTACTATTCAAATATGCAAATTTAGTATAAAATGGACTTAAATTAAGAGCACATTATCCAAGGGAGAAACAAATTATTAACTTTTCAAACATCTGCAAACAGTTTAGAAAACAAAATTAAATCACAAAGAAAACAATAATGAAATATGTGAATATATTTTTAATTGACTAAAATACCTTTTGGTTCTTCCTTTGAAGAAATAGTTAAACAAAAAGAGGTAATGTAGCCAAAAGAAAGTAGGGTTTCAGAGATAGAATTTACGTAACATGCTAATATGCGTATTTAAAAATGGTTAAGGTGGTAATTTTTTTGACACGATACGAAAAGGGAAGTGATATATTCCAGAATTTTAAAATAGCTATTTTTCAAAGATGAAATTTACGAATAAACTTAGATCAGACAATAGTCTAGTTTTAAATCTGCAGGATAAGCAGTAGATCCTACATTTTGGCCACATGATGTCGCTGTCTACCACATAGTGGTGTTGAGGAAGAAAAATACCCAGAGCCCCGTTCTCACTCCCGAGAAGCTGAACTATGAGAGAAGCAGCAGGAGACAAGAAGAGAATATTTCAAATTTTGCAAAGCGTGATTTTCTAATTCGAGCAACTCACTGAGGATTGGTAATGGTGTGTCTTATGAGAAGGGACCGGGAGGTCGGGAGTCTGCTGCTCTCGCTTCTGTTCCTTGCAGCCTGTGAGGCTGGGAGCGGCCAGGTCCACTACTCCGTCCCTGAGGAGGTCAAACACGGCACCTTTGTAGGCCGCATCGCGCAGGACCTGGGGCTGGAGCTGGCAGAGCTGGTACCGCGCCTGTTCCGGGTGGCGTCCAAAGGCCGCGGGGACCTTCTGGAGGTAAATCTGCAGAATGGCATTTTGTTTGTGAATTCTCGGATTGACCGTGAGGAGCTGTGCGGGAAGAGCGTGGAGTGCAGCATCCACTTGGAGGTGGTCGTGGAGAGGCCGCTGCAGGTTTTCCATGTGGAAGTGGAGGTAAAGGACATTAATGACAATCCGCCGATTTTTCCAAAGGCTGTAAAGACTCTCTGGTTTCCCGAGTCGAGGCTGCTTGACTCGCGGTTTCCTCTAGAGGGAGCAACGGATGCAGATATTGGAGTAAACGCTCTTCTTTCCTACAAGCTGAGTTCCAGTGAGTTTTTCTTTCTAGATATACAGACAAGTGATGAACCAAGCCAGTCTCTGTCTCTTGTACTTAGGAGATCCCTGGACAGAGAGGAAACTGCCACGATTAATTTGTTACTAGTGGCCACTGACGGCGGCAAACCTGAGCTTTCGGGCACCGTTCAATTGCTTATTAAGGTATTGGATGTGAATGACAATGAGCCAACTTTTGACCAATCAGTTTATAAAGTACAATTGTTAGAGAACATCGTAAATGGAACGTTAGTGATTAAACTAAATTCTTCTGATGCAGATGAAGGATCAAACAGCGAGATTATGTACTCATTTGGCAGTGACACACCCTCCTCTATAAAGAGCAAGTTCAAAATAGATTCCAGCACAGGGGAAATCAGAACTAAAGGAAAATTAGATTATGAAGAAACAAAATCCTACGAGATTCAAGTCGTGGCATATGACAATGGAACTCCGTCAATGACTGGGCACTGTAAAATTTCAGTAAAAATTGTGGACATCAATGATAACATCCCAGAAGTCTCAGTAACATCTCTTTCACTTCCGATCAGAGAGGATGCTCCACTGGGCACTGTAATTGCCCTCATCATGGTGTCCGACCGCGACTCAGGTGCCAACGGGCAAGTGACTTGCACCCTGGCATCCCACGTTCCCTTCAACCTGGTGTCCACCTTCAAGAATTACTATTCACTGGTGCTGGACAGCGCTCTGGACCGCGAGACCGTGTCAGAGTACGCTGTAGTAGTGACCGCGCAGGACGGAGGCTCCCCTTCACTGTCGGCCACAGCTAGCGTGTCTGTGGAGGTGGCCGACGTGAACGACAACGCGCCGACGTTTGCTCAGCCAGAGTACACCGTGTTCGTCAAGGAGAACAACCCACCCGGCTGCCATATCTTTACGGTGTCCGCGCGGGACTTGG
Organism: Noctilio leporinus; assembly: GCA_004026585.1. Taxonomy (NCBI): domain Eukaryota; kingdom Metazoa; phylum Chordata; class Mammalia; order Chiroptera; family Noctilionidae; genus Noctilio; species Noctilio leporinus. The sequence continues at coordinate 323,310 of PVIW01000798.1, forward strand.
ACGCGCAGGAGAACGCGCTGGTGTCCTACTCGCTGGTGGAGCGGCGGGTGGGCGAGCGTGCGCTGTCGAGCTACGTGTCTGTGCACTCGGAGAGCGGCAAGGTGTATGCACTGCAGCCTCTGGACCATGAGGAGCTGGAGCTGCTGCAGTTCCATGTGAGCGCGCGCGACGCAGGCGTGCCGCCTCTGGGTAGCAATGTGACTCTACAGGTATTTGTGCTGGACGAGAACGACAACGCGCCAACGCTACTGCCTCCTGGGGTGGGCGGCAGGGGCGGTGCAGTGAGCCAGCTGGTGTCTCGGTCAGTGAGTGTCGGCCAAGTGGTGGCGAAGGTGCGCGCAGTAGATGCGGACTCTGGCTACAATGCGTGGCTGTCTTATGAGCTGCAGTCGGCAGGGAGTAGTGCACGCGGCCCGTTCCGGGTGGGACTGTACACCGGTGAGATTAGCACGACGCGGGTGCTGGACGAGGCAGACGCTCAGCGCCAGCGCCTGCTGGTGCTGGTGAAGGACCACGGCGAGCCAGCGTTGGTAGCCACGGCCACGGTGTTGCTGTCGCTGGTGGAGAGCAGCCAGGCCACAAAGACCTCGTCACGAGAGTCTTCCAGGGCCATGAACGCAGAGGTGGCGCTGGTGGACGTGAACGTGTACCTAATCATAGCCATCTGCGCGGTGTCCAGCCTGTTGGTGCTCACGCTGCTGCTGTACACGGCTATGCGGTGCTCGGCGCCACCCACTGATGGCGCGTGCGGACCCGGGAAGCCCACTCTGGTGTGCGCCAGCGCGGTGGGGAGCTGGTCCTACTCTCAGAAGAGACAGCAGAGGGTGTGCTCTGGGGAGGGGCCTCCCAAGATGGACCTCATGGCCTTCAGCCCCAGCCTACCTCAGGGTCCAGGCTCCGCAGAAGAAAGACAACTTTCAGAATCAGAACACTTAGGAAAGGTGAGTCTTTTAATATTTCCTGTTAATTCTAAAATTGTTGTATTTCTTTTATTCTTTATGATTCTATTATTTTGTTGAAAGAGCTGCCTTTGTTTTATATCTTTATCCTATTTCATGCAACACATGAAATGGATTAAAGGTCAATATTTTGCGTTGAAAACAATTTACTTAAATGGTTTAGTTATTTTTACATTTTGGCTTTTCCATAATTAAATCTATCTATGAATAAAAGAACCTTTAAAATAAAAAAACATGAAAATTTGAAAACTTAATATTTCCTGTGAACATTTTTTCTCAAATTAAAAAATTACATGAAATATTTTATAGAGTATTGTGGTATAATACATATTTCCCAAATATGTGCACATCATCCATTCACTCAGTCAGAATACGTTGGAATAAGCTTATGTATCTGAACATGTCATAAATAATTATTTTAATCAAGAATTAATTTGTGTTTGTACAATAGTTAACAAGTTAGCTTTTATTTTCCTAGTGTTTGAAAGCAGCCATAATGGGTCTTTTAATGTCAGGTCCTTCAAAATTATCTATCATAGGTCATTACTTTGGTATGGCTTTCAGTAGTAAAATAAAGAGCTATTAAGGATAGAGATTTTACACTTGCAAAATATTGGATGTTTTAAGGCACAATAGAAAGATAATTGAGAAAAGAGCCCCCTCTCTGTTATTTAATTAAATAATACTAACACACTAAACTTCATGTATGGGGTGGCCAGGTGTTGGGGTTTTTTCTTCACACAAATGGAGCATATTCTAATCCAAGCTTTATGTTTGCTGGTTGCTCAATCATTCTTCTGATGTCAGTATTACTGGGCTAATGATATATGCAGGTTTTCCACTGAGCAGAGACTTTTCACCTCCCCCTGGCACCACACTCTATGCCCAGGATAAAGTTTTCTAGGACTGTGAGCTCACTCAGTTTTATCTGATAGCACCCAAATCCCTAATGAAGTTAGGATATATTTTTTAAAGTAAGAACTTGTATTGGATTACTATATTTTCATTGGAAACTCCTATGTTGGGTAATTAAAATGCAAAACTTGACAAGTAAATTTTACACTTGGAAATTAAAATATTTTTCAACCAAAGGAAGATGTCTTGGGATGAAATAGCTGTTTTCTACTATTTGGTTCTTAGTTATTTGCTATTTTTTCCCAAATGTATGTGGATATTAATGAATCATAGAAATAATTTCCAATAAGAGATCTTAGCCATAGCCACTTCACATCTGGGATCTTTTTTTACAGGAATTGAGGAGTTTAGTGAGGGGATTTTGAATCCCAATTAAGGATAGTCTGTTCCTATGGGGAAGAGTCTAGCCAAGGAACTAGTATAAATGCCCCACAGACATGGGCAACAGGGTGGGGATTGACTGTGGGAGATAGGTGGGAGTAGGCTGGGCAGGGGAGAGAAGGAGAGGGTGATGGGAATGGGAAAACTGTAATAGAACAACAAGAAAAAAAAGGATAGCCTGGATAGCCTGTTCCTAGAGGAAACATATTAGCTCCTCAGCATTAAGGTAATTTTGAGGTAAGTCTCAAAATTCAGAGTATATATTTCTCAGGAATCATAAAAGTTCATCTGAGGCTTTATATATTTACGGAGAAAAACAAGTAGTTTGAACAAGTGATGAAGAGCTTTTTCTTGGAAGGAGTTGTCCCACCTAGGGTATCATAGCTACTCTTCATCTTGAGACTTTTGTGTAGAAGATATGAATGAATGGTCAGGTGGAATCCCTCTTACTGGAGCTCTGGCCACTACCAGAGCTAAATGTTAAACTTTTAAAACTATATCCTAGTGTGCCCAGTTTTCCAAAAGTCAAAATTTATTGCTATAATTTTTTTTTCTTTTGGTGGTGTTGGTGGGTGTTGGTGGTGGTGTGGTGTGGTGGTGGTGTGGTGTGGGGGTAGCAGTGGTGGGCTATAAAAGTTTTTAAGGTTTCTTATTATTTACATTTCCTTAAGTTGCCTTAGCATATTCTTAAGTGTCTTGAAATGTATGGTATTACAGTAAGTTGTCAATTAATATTATTACAATTATGATGAAGTTGATGATGTTTTAAAAGTATATATTATTGATTATGCTGTTACGTTGTCTTGATTTTTCCCTTTGTCCCCCTCTGCCCAGTATCCCCTTTCCCTCCAGCAATCCCCTCTTAGTTCATGACTATGGATCATGTGTGTAAGTTCTTTGGCTTCTTAATTTCCTTTGCTATTCTATTTTAAAGATTTTATTCATTATTTTTAGAGAGAGGGGAAGGGAGGGAGGAAGAAAAGGAGAGAAACATCAATGTATGGTTGCCTTTCACCTGCCTCCAGCTAGGGACTGGCTGGAGACCTGGCTTGCAACCTGGTTATGTACCCTGACTGGGAATCAAACCAGCAACACTTGGATTCACAGGCTGGTGCTCAGTCCACTTAGCCACACCAGCCAGGGCTCCTTTACTATTTTTAACATCTCCTGTCTATTTTGTACCCACCGATTATGCTTCTTAATCCCTGCACCTTTTTCCCAATTCTCCCCCTTCCTCCTCCCAGCTGACAACCTTCCAAATGATCTCCATATCTATGATTCTGTTCCCGTTCTAGTTGTGGGCTTAGTTAGTTAGTTCGTTTTAATATTCAGTTGTTGATAGTTGTGAGTTTGTTATCATTTTAATATTCATAATTTTGATCTTTTTTTTAAAAAAGTTCCTCTAACATTTAATATAATAAAGGCTTGATGATGATGTACTTCTTTAGCTTTACCTTGTCTGGGAAGCACTTTATCTGCCCTTCCATTCTAAATGATAGCTTTGCTGGATGGAGTAGTCTTAGTTATAGGTCCTTGCTTTTCATCACTCTGAATACTTCTTGTCAGCCCCTTCTTTTTAAAAAAAGATTTTATTTTATTATGTTTAAAGAGATGAGAAGGGAGGGGGGAAGAGAGGGAGAGAAACATCAATGTGTGGTTGCCTTTCGCATGCCTCCAGCTGGGGACCTAGCTGGAGACCTGGCTTGCAATCCAGGCATGTGCCCTGACTGGAAGTCAAACCAGTGACCCATTGGTTCACAGGCCGGTGCTCTATCCACTGAGCCACACCAGCCAGGTGCCAGCCCCTTCTTGCCTGAGAAGTTTATTTAGAGACATCGGCTTACAGTCTCATGGAAACTCCTTCGTTTGTGAGTCTTCTTTTCTCTTGCTGCTTTTAAGATTCTCTCTTTATCTGTAACCTTTTGCCTTTTAATTATGCTGTGGGTTGGTGTGGTCCTCTTTGGGTCCACCTTGTTTGGGACTTTCTGTCCTTCCTGGACTTGTCTGTCTAGTTCCTTTGCCAAATTAGAGAAGTTTTCTTTCATTATTTTTTAAAATAAGTTTTCAGTTTCTCGCTCTTCCTCTTCTCCTTCTGGCATCCTGATGATTCCAATAATGGTACTTTTAGAGAAGTCCCAGAGTCTTCTTATGCTCTCTCCACTTTTTTTTTAATTCTAATTTTTTCATTCTGTACTGGTTGACTGTTTAGTTCTTCCTTATATTCTTAATCATTGATTTGAGCCCCATCTTCCTTCCCTTTCTTCACTGTTGGTTCCCTGAAGATTTTTCTTTATTTCACTTAGTGTAGCCTTCATTTCTTTCCTTATGTGTTTGCCATACTCAGTGAGTTCTCTGAGCATCCTTATCACCAATGTTTTGAACTTTGCATCCAATAGGTTGGATATCTCTGTTTTGTTCAGTTCTTTTACTGGAATTTTGATCTGCTCTTTCATTTGAGCCATATTTCCTTTTCTCCTCAACTTGGCAGCCTCCCTGTGGTTTGTTTCTGTGTGTTAGGTAGAGCTGCTTTTGACTCCCTATCTTAGTGCACCTGTTATATTGTAAGGGGTAAAGCCTTAAGTATTCAGCAGGGTGGGGCAATTTTTTACACCACTTTCTGGCACTGTATGTGGGGTAGGGGTCAAAAAGGGAACAATGCTGCTTGCTCAGCACTTAGCCCTTTTCCAGTCCCTTCCTTCATCCATGTGCTACTGGTGACTAGTCCCCTTCTAGCTGTTGCCCTGGTGGTGGTTCCCAGAGTGGGTGAGTTTGTGTGCATTCTAGGGGGTAGGTGCCGCTAAACAGACTCTCTTGCGAGAAGGGCAGATTCTTCTGCCATCCCAACCCCCTATGGTTTTCACAGCCAGAAGCTATGAGGCTTTATTTTCCTGGCCCTGGAACCCTGGGCTTCATGGTCTGGCCTGTGGCTGGGATCCTCCTCAGGTATACTTCCCTGCTTTTATCCCCCACATGTGAATGTGGGGCCACCCTGCCAGCAGCTGCAGCTGCCTTGCCACTGCCACAGCCAGTCCTCTCTACTCCAGCTCCCCATCTCTGCTCCTCCTGCCCCTCTGGATGAATACTTCTTCTTTAAAAAAATTGTTTTTGAATGCTTCTTTAAGTCCTCAGTTGTAAGACTTCCATACAGTTTGATTTTATGGCAGTTCTTATTATTTTTTCTTTTGAGGTTAGTTGTGATCCTTTTTATTGTTGTGCAAGGAAGCAAAGCATGTCTACCTACATCTCCATCTTGGGCAGAAGCCTGAAGTCCATGATGTTTTAAAACTTAATTTTTGTTTCTCATTTTAAAATTGACTACCTTTCATGATTTATCAAAGAACTAGTATGTTGATCTCTATAATTATTTTCTAGATCTATGCTTTTCCAAAATAATTCTTTTTTCCAAAACAATTCTTTTTAAAAAAGATTTTATTTATTTTCTTTAGAGAGAGGGGAAGGAGAGAGGCAGAGAGGAAGAGAGACATCAATGTATGGTTGCCTTTCACCTCCCCTTCAGCTATGGACATTTCTGGAGACCTGGCTTGCAACCTGGTTATGTGCCCTGGCTGGGAATGGAACCAACGACCTTTAGGTTCGCAGGTTGGTGCCTTATCCACTGTGCCACCAGCCAGGGCCCTCCAAAACAATTCTTAACTGCATACTTTTTCATGTACCAATACAATAGAATCTGTTAGAAATTAAGTAAATGTAATATAAACAAATATTAATCTAACTTTCCTGCTTACTTATATTACTTAATGAAGTTAATTAAAATATTTACTTATTTATTCATTAAAATATTAACAAACAATTCATTATATTCTAAATATGAATGATCAAATGAGTAAGTTGCAATCCTGGCTTGCATTCAATGAAAAGTCAGAAAAAACTGGTATGAAAAATTTTCTCATAATACTTAAATAACATGTTTGACTTCATTAAAAAATGATCTGACTATAAGCAAAAATTTGGACTTTCCTCTCTAAATTCAACCTCTTCCCATGGATTTTTTCTGCTCAACTTTCAAATGTTCAGAGAACTCATGCTTCTCACTGAATTTATAGAGTTCTTTAGAATATTTCATTGCCTTATCTTACATATGCTGAGCAGTGAATCATGTGCTAAAGTCACTTTTCTATTTTTACTGATTGGTTAAATTACCAATTCTTCCAAGAATGTTTTGAGAAACAAATCCAGAAATTTATCCAGAGTGGAGATGATTAAGTAAACACACAATTATTTCATGTTATGAACACTTTAGGATATATAGGTAAACTCAAACATATAAATGACATAGAAATGTTAAAAACTAATATAATCTTTCTTGGTATAATGCTAATGTAACAAATATTCAAATCACAGTGTTGTCATGCAGCAAAACAACTTTATTAAAGAATTGCATTCTAAAAGACTGATTTCTGGCATCTTTATATCTTTGTGTTAATAACAGTTAAGACAGCTAACATTGGATAAAGGACACCAGAGTGACTTAAAGACATTCTACAAGTAAATAAAAATAAAGTGGACATATTTGGTAAATTAAAAGTTGCCAAAATTATATAGAAGTAGATATGTGTGTATTGTATATGGATATACATACACACATATGTTCAATGTCTCAATTTTTTGATGGTCATGAATATAAAAGGCCTGATTTTTCTATAAAATGTAGACTTACAGGCCAAGTGGTTAAACTTGTGACTCTTCAATAAGATTTAGATGCCAATCAAAAACCACCAGTTAATATCATTTTTAAGTTACTCAACCTGTATATATGCTCCCACTTCCTTGTTTGTAAAAAGGAAAGCATATTGATATACTTCTCAGAGGATTGTTGTGAAAATTCAATGTGATAACTCCACTAAAACAAATAGAACAATGCTTGTTAAGTGGGAACTATATCTAATAGATATCTACTGCTGTTACAACAGTAATCACTATTTTATTATATTTTACACTGTCATGGACTGGCAGAACTGAAAATAATGAATTAGTATAAAAAGTTGTAAGGATATATTTTGATATAATGTAAAGACTGACGAGTGCTTGAAGGAAATTACAATGAAAAGAGTAATTTGGGAAACTTCAAATGAAGTAAAAGAAAAAGAAGACAAATTTATTTAATACTACAGTATACATTTAGCCACATGATGTCGCTGTCCACCACAAGGTCTTTCACCGCAAAAGATACACAGCGCGCGCGTTACGTACACAGATGCCTCTTTCCCTCACCATTTTTGAAATAACGGGCCTGGCCAGCTTATTTCAGAAATGAAGAAAAAGGAACTCAGATTATTTTTTTAATTTTGGATCGGTGCAAGAGAGACCAAACATTTGGAGAAGGGTTGCAATGCTGCTTTCCTGGAGAGAAGGTCTAGGAGCCTGGCAACAACTGCTTTCGCTTCTGCTCTTCACAATCTGGGAGGCTGGGAGGGGCCAGGTCCACTACTTGGTCCCTGAAGAAGCCAAACACGGCACCTTCGTGGGCCGCATCGCGCAGGACCTGGGACTGGAACTGGCGGAGCTGGTACCGCGCCTGTTCCGGGTGGCGTCCAAAGGCCGCGGGGACCTTCTGGAGGTAAATCTGCAGAATGGCATTTTGTTTGTGAATTCTCGGATTGACCGTGAGGAGCTGTGCGGGAGGAGCGCGGAGTGCAGCATCCACTTGGAGGTGGTCGTGGAGGGGCCGCTGCAAGTTTTTCACGTGGAGGTGGAGGTGAAAGACATTAATGATAATCCGCCAGTTTTTCCAATGGCTGTAAAAAAATTGTTTATTTACGAATCCCGGCCTCCTGGTTCTCGGATTCCGCTAGAGGGCGCATCAGATGCAGATATAGGAGCTAATTCACAGCTGACCTACATTCTTAATTCCAATGAATATTTTACCTTGGATGTTAAAAGAAATGATGAGGAAATTAAATCCCTTGGACTCGTGTTGAAAAAAAGTTTAAATCGGGAGGACAATTCTGAGCATCACTTACTAATAATGGCAGTTGATGGTGGGAAACCTGAGCTCACTGGCACTACCCAACTGACAATCACCATTCTAGATGTAAACGACAACGCCCCAGAGTTTGAGAAGTCGGTCTACAAAGCCAGATTATTCGAAAATGCACCAAATGGTACCCTAGCAGTGATTGTTAACGCCTCTGATTTGGATGAAGGAGTAAATAAAGACATCGTATATTCTTTCAGTACAGACACGTCGGCAGACATTCTATCGAAATTCCACTTAGACCCAGTTAATGGACACATCAATGTAAAAGGTAACTTAGATTTTGAGGAAACTAAGCTATATGAAATCCAGGTAGAAGCGACAGATAAAGGAAATCCCCCAATGGCAGATCACTGCACTGTTCTAGTGGAAATTTTAGACACCAATGATAATGTACCTGAATTGGTTATCAAATCACTATCCTTACCTGTATTAGAAAATGCTCCACTTGGCACGATCATTGCTTTGATTAGCGTGTCCGACCGAGACTCCGGTCCCAATGGGCAGGTGACTTGCACCCTGTCACCCCACCTTCCCTTCAAACTGGTGTCTACCTTCAAGAATTACTATTCACTGGTGCTGGACAGCTCTCTGGACCGTGAGAGCGTGTCAGAGTTTGCTGTAGTAGTGACTGCACGGGACAGGGGCTCACCTTCGTTGTCCGCCACAGCCAGCCTGTCTGTGGAGGTGGCCGACGTGAACGACAATGCGCCGGCATTCGCGCAGCCGGAGTACACGGTGTTCGTCAAGGAGAACAACCCACCCGGCTGTCACATCTTCACGGTGTCCGCGCGGGACTTGGACACGAAGGAGAACGCACTGGTGTCCTACTCGCTAGTGGAGCGGAGGGTGGGTGAGCGTGCGCTGTCGAGCTACGTGTCTGTGCACTCGGAGAGCGGCAAGGTGTATGCACTGCAGCCTCTGGACCATGAGGAACTGGAGCTGCTGCAGTTCCAGGTGAGTGCGCGTGACGCTGGCGTGCCGCCTCTGGGTAGCAACGTGACGCTGCAGGTGTTTGTGCTGGATGAGAACGATAATGCACCGGCCCTGCTCTTGCCAGGGCCGGGCAGCAGGGGCGGCACAGTAAACCAAGTGGTGTCTCAGTCTGTGGGTCCGGGCCACGTGGTGGCGAAGGTGCGAGCGGTGGATGCGGACTCTGGCTACAACGCGTGGTTGTCTTATGAGCTGCTGTCGGGTGGTACTCGAAGTCCGTTTCGTGTGGGGCTGTACACGGGCGAGATCAGCACGACGCGCGCCCTGGAGGAGGCCGACGCGCCACGCCAGCGCCTGCTGGTGCTAGTGAAGGACCACGGAGAACCCGCGCTGGTAGCCACAGCCACTGTGCTTCTATCCCTGGTGGAGAGCAGCCAGGCGCCAAAGACCTTGTCGCAGCCATCTGCGGGCGCTATGAGCGCAGGAACACTAGTGGACGTGAACGTGTACTTGATCATCGCCATCTGCGTGGTCTCCAGCCTGTTGGTACTCACGCTGTTGCTGTATTTGGCTCTGCGGTGCTCGGCGCCGCACACCGAGGGCGCGTGCAGGACCGGAAAGCCGATGCTAGTGTGCACTAGCGCGGTGGGGAGCTGGTCGTATTCACAGCAGAGGAGGCAGAGGGTGTGCTCTGGGGAGGGCCCCACCAAGTCCGACCTCATGGCTTTTAGTCCTAGCCTTCCAGCTGGTCCGTTCAGCGGTAACAGAGAAGAGCAACTGGGTTTGGATGCTGATGTTTCTGCCAAAGTGAGTAATTTTTAAAATCCTTTCAATTATGCCTTTATTTTTTATCCCTCTATGTTTCTACTACTTCGGAAACATTTTACAGTTAAATACTATATATATATATATATTTGTAATTAGAGTTTTCCAGGTCCTGGTTTTGTGGTTTTGAAAATCTTGTGACTAATGTTTTTGAACCGACTCAGCAATAAGCAATGAGAACCATACTTGCAGTTTGTTTTGTTTTGTTAGTGGGTGAAACAGTAGGATTATTTTTATCATTAACTGTCTAGATAGGATTTAAATATATTTTCCTGCATGAATTGCATTGTTTAGAATATTTGACTCCAAATGTGGTGTAGTAATCCCAGCACAATGCTGTAGTAGCTTTTGTCACTTTTCATTCAGAGTTCCTATTAGATTATAATCCAATGCCATGGGCCCATTTTATGAATCAACTCTACCTGCTTCCAATCCCTTTTATTATGCTCTGATAGCTTCAGTTTCAATATTAATTCATTAAATCTGTTATCTCTTATGGAGCTTCTGTTGCTCACTTATTCATTTATTTAGAGTACTAGTTTCTTTCTCTCTACTTGAACATAATTTATTTCAGCCCTTGCACTCACATTTGGCAACATGCTTATTGTTGCTAGTTTTCCAACTGGATAAAAAAAAATAATTTTATTGCTCTTAGAATTGTATCTTTGTTCATCTTCTGTTTATTACTAATTTTTAAAAATATTTTGTTTATTATCAGAGAGAGGCAGAGAGGGCCTTCTACCTGCCTCCAGCTAAGGGCCTGGTTGGAGATCTGGCTTGCAACCTGGTTGTTCTGGCTGGGGATTCGAATCAGCAATCTTTGGGTTCGCAGGCTGGTGCCTTAGCTACTGTGCCACCAGCCAGGGCTTGCTTATCACTATTTTTTTTAAATGTTTCATTTATTTATTTATTATTTTTAGAGGGAGGGGAAGGGAGAAAGGCAGAGAGGGAGAGAATCAATGTATGGTTGCCTTTCACCTGCCTCCAGCCACAGACCTGGCTTGCAACCTTGTTATGTGCCCTGGCTGGGGAATCAGACCAGGTACCTTTGGTTCACAGGCTGGCTCCTATCCACTGAGCCACCAGCCAGGGCGTATCACTACTTTTAATGGTAAATATTAACATCAATAAAAACTGAAATGGGAACACTTCTTTATATCATCATATAGAAAGTATTCTTTTTGAAAGAATATTATTAATCTTGTTAAGAATTATTATTTCCATGCTCACTTCGGCAGCACATACACTAAAATTGGAATGATACAGAGAAGATTATCATGACCCTTGTGCAAGGCTGACACTCAAACTTGTGAAGCGTTCCACATTTTTATTATGCTTAGTGAAATAAGCCAGTCAGTGAAAAACAAATACCATATGATCTCACCTATTATAGGACTATATGAACAAAACAAACAAACATGAAAAACAGAGCCAGATACATGAATACAATGAACAGACCTTCAGTGGGCAGAGAGGAGGGGGAGGGGTGATGAGGAGGCAAAGAAGGGGAGCAATTTAGTCAAGGAACTAGCATGGAAGAACCATGAACATGGACAACCAGTTGAATTGACTTTGGGGGGAGTGGGTTTTGGGAAGGGGACAGGAGAGGAAAAAGGGGATGATGTAATACAACAACAATAAAATTTTTAAAAAAATTGCCATTGAGCAATTTGTTGAAAGTAGTACTTATATATAATTTTAAAACTAATCTACTAGAAAACTTATTAATCATTAATATTTGCATATGGTATTAAGCATGCTAATAAGTCAAAAAGTTTGATAAGTCTTTCTCTGAATACCAACCTGGCTACTAATGTGTCTCATGTAGGAAGTTTAAAACTTCATCACTTGCACCAAATTCAATAAAATTAAAGTGAGATTATTTCTCAGTCATTTCCTTAGTTGTTATTTGGTCATTTCCCCTAGCAAATAGTTGGGCTTCGATTCAAGTTTCCTTGACACTGGAAACAAAGCTTAGGCATAAGAAAACCAAACTTGCTCATGGAAGATAAATGGGTTCCAGTGTATACAATTAAATAAAATATTTTCCACACAAGTTATAAACTATAACTTTCTACATTTTTTGTTCAAGTATTCTTGCTGTAGCCTGGTTAACATTGTGGGGGAGGCTAACATATAAAATAGTGAGATAATGCTTCCCTTTCTCCTTTTCATTTTCCTTTCCTACTCTCTGCCTAGCCAATATTAGCCACTACTTTATTAGGCCTCATTTTCATCCTATTATAAGTAGGGTTATGCAAGGTTCTTATCTCCCAGGATATGGGATTTCAGTCTTCAAATGCAGTCCTCCTCTCCAAATTATTGACTAAGAAGTTCTCAGCTAATAAGACATTTTAAAGGCTTTTGAGTTTTTCTCCTTAGAGATGTATTGCTGCAATACCAGGTGAATACTGAATAGTTTCCAAATAAATGTCCTTTCTATTCTGTTGCATTGTCATCTATGTATTTAATTATTTTGCAAAATAAATGGACAGGGAGTCCTTTTCACTTTCTTCCAGTATGTGTTGACACCTATGCCCACTTTGTACAAAGCTGCAGTTTGGATTCTCAAACAGTTAAACTACTGATGTATGTTTTATTTTTTTAATTAAAAAAAGATTTTATTTTATTATTTTTAGAGAGAGGGAAGGGAGAGAGGCAGAGAAGAAGAGAGACATCAATGTATGGTTGCCTTTCACCTGCTTCCAGCCATAGACCTGGCTGGAGACCTGGCTTGCAACCTGGATATGTTGCCCTGGCTGGGAATTGAACCAGCGACCTTTGGCAAGCCCATGCCTTATCCACTGTGCTACCAGCCAGGGCTTGAATAATATTATTTGGAATACTTCTTTTTCTTACAAATTATATGATATAACACCTTCTTTTGTTAACGCTTCCTTGCACCTTCAGCTCTTAGATGATTTAAGGAAGACTTTCAATTAAATGCTAGTTTTTTATTCCTTCTTTGCACATTTTCAAAACTCCCTCTCGATGGCTTATTCTTGGAACCAGAGTTCCTTATAGATGGGTTCTCTGAAGATGTCAACACCTGGAATATGAAATTCAAAGATGAAGAGTGTGTCATAATTACTAACAACCTTCCTGCATTCTCAGAAACCCATCAGTTCTCCTAACCATCACTTTACAGTTGTGTGCTTACAAAGTGTATGTAACTACAGTTGGGTCTCTGTAAATACTTAACACTTTTAGGAAAAAAAAGGATTTCCACTTAAATAAAAGCTGCCCCTGTGGTGAAACTAAGAATCATACTCAATCAGTGGTACAAAATGTGATTCTATTCCCCAAAGGCATTAAAGTATGCAGGATGGCTGAAAGTGTGAATTTACTTAGCAGCTCTGAGTGTGAATTTCCAGAATCAATACTTACGGTTTGGAGCCACATGATGTCGCTCTGTACCATAAAATGATCTGATGGAGAAAGGAAGAAAAAAAATCCCTTCTTATTGTAAAGAAGCTACATCCGCTTATCCAGATGCTGAAATATGGAGGAGGCAGCGATATTGGACTGAATGGTCAGAAGATATCTTTTGATTTTGAAAAACGATCCTTTAATGAGAACAAGTACTGCAGGCTTGAGATGGAGTTTTCATGGGAAAGAGGCCAGGAATCCCGGCGTCTGCTGCTGTCTCTTCTGCTCCTCACAGCATGGAAGACTGGGAGCGGCCAGGTCCACTACTCGGTCCCTGAGGAGGTCAAACACGGCACCTTCGTGGGCCGCATCGCGCAGGACCTGGGGCTGGAGCTGGTGGAGTTGGTGCCGCGCCTGTTCCGGGTGACGTCCAAAGGACGCAGGGACCTTCTGGAGGTAAATCTGCAGAATGGCATTTTGTTTGTGAATTCTCGGATTGACCGTGAGGAGCTGTGTGGGAAGAGCCTGGAGTGCAGCATCCACCTGGAGGTGATTGTGGAGAGGCCGCTGCAGGTTTTCCATGTGGAGGTGGAAGTGAAAGACATTAACGACAACCCGCCAAGGTTCTTCCGACAAGAACAAAGATTATTTATTTTAGAATCAAGAATAGCGGATTCCCGGTTTCCGCTAGAGGGCGCATCTGATATGGATATTGGAGCAAATGCAGAATTGAGATACATGTTAAGTTCTAATGAATATTTTCATTTGGATGTGAAAACAACTGAGGAAGAAACTAACATTTTAGAGCTAGTATTGAAGAAGCCAGTAGATAGAGAAGAAACCCAAGAACATCGTTTATTATTAATTGCAGTTGATGGAGGAAAACCTGAACTAACAGGTACTGTTCAGTTATTGATCAATGTATTGGATGCAAATGATAATGCCCCGGTATTTGATAAATCGATTTATAATGTGAGATTAGTGGAAAACGCACCTAATGGGACTTTAGTTATTAAATTGAATGCCTCAGATGCAGATGACGGTATTAATAAGGAAATAGTGTACCTCTTCAGTAATCTTGTTCTAGACAACGTAAAATCTAAATTTATAATTAATTCTAATACTGGGGAAATCACAGTTACGGGAGAACTAGATTATGAAGACTGTAATTTATATGAAATTAATATTGATGCTGTGGATAAAAGTACATTCCCATTAACTGGACACTGCAAAGTAATAGTGAAACTCCTGGATGAGAATGATAATATCCCAGAGATGGTCATAACTTCCCTCTCTCTGCCTGTTCAAGAGGATGCTCCACTGGGCACTGTCATTGCCCTGATTAGTTTGTCCGACCGAGACTCGGGTGCCAACGGACAGGTGACCTGCACCCTGTTGCCACACGTTCCTTTCAAGCTGGTGTCCACTTTCAAGAATTACTATTCATTGGTGCTGGACAGCGCTCTGGATCGCGAGAGCGTGTCAGAGTACGCTGTAGTAGTGACCGCGCGGGACGGGGGCTCACCTTCATTGTCTGCCACAGCCAGCCTGTCTGTGGAGGTGGCCGACGTGAACGACAATGCGCCGGCATTCGCGCAGCCGGAGTACACGGTGTTCGTCAAGGAGAACAACCCACCTGGCTGCCACATATTCACGGTGTCTGCGCGGGATTTAGACACGCAGGAGAACGCGCTGGTGTCCTACTCGCTAGTGGAGCGGAGAGTGGGCGAGCGTGCGCTGTCGAGCTACGTGTCCGTGCACTCGGAGAGCGGCAAGGTGTATGCACTGCAGCCTCTGGACCATGAGGAGCTGGAGCTGCTGCAGTTCCAGGTGAGCGCGCGCGACACGGGCGTGCCGCCTCTGGATAGCAACGTGACGCTGCAGGTGTTTGTGCTGGATGAGAATGACAATGCTCCCACCCTACTGATGCCAGGGCCTGGCAGCGGAGTCGGAGCTGTGAGTCAGCTGGTGTCGAGGTCTGTGAATTCTGGCCACGTGGTGGCGAAGGTGCGCGCAGTGGACGCAGACTCTGGCTACAATGCATGGCTCTCTTATGAGCTGCATTCAGCAGCAGATGGTGTACCCAGCCCGTTCCGTGTGGGGCTGTATACCGGAGAGATCAGCACAACGCGCGCCTTGGACCAGGCCGACCCTCCGCGCTATGGTTTGCTGGTGCTGGTGAAGGACCATGGAGAGCCGGCGTTGTCAGCCACGGCCACGGTGCTGCTGTCGCTGGTGGACAGCGGCCAGGCTCCAAAGGCCTCAAGACCGTCTTCGGGCGTCGTGAGTGCAGAGACATCTCTGGTGGATGTGAACGTATATCTGATCATTGCCATCTGCGCGGTGTCCAGCCTGTTGGTGCTCACCCTGTTGCTGTACCTGGCACTGAGGTGCTCGGCGCCGCCCACCGAGGGTGCGTGCGTGCCAGGGAAGCCTACGCTGGTGTGCGCCAGTGGGGTGGGGAGCTGGTCATACTCGCAACAGAGGCGGCAGAGGGTGTGCTCTGGGGAGGGGCCGCCCAAGACCGATCTCATGGCCTTCAGTCCCAGTCTACCTCACGGGCCCAGCTCTGCAAACAACGTGAGTCTCAAATATTTCATTCATTGCAATTTTTCATCATAAGTCTTTAATTCTTCCCTCCATCTTTTAAGTTTTAAATTATGGTTTTATATTTACCATTCTTTTAAAGGTACATTTTCTGTTGGTACTCATTTACTTAAAATTATCCTTAAACTAGAATTAACTTTCAGTTTTTTGGAGAGAATTGCTTTACACTATAGAGTTTATTTCTGTAGCATTCCCCCTTTTTATAAAGTTTTGAAGGTTGTAGTTAATGTATCCATTCTTTTTATGATAGAAAATATTTCCAAAATTACATTTTAATAAACATTTTAATTTTCAGTCTTAGAAAGTGTAAGAAGATATTTGTTAGACATGTATTTGGAGTTATTATTTATTCTCAAAGACCCATATTGTGGTACATCAGAATGTCTTTAAGCCTTGACTGGTAGCACAGTGGGTAGGGCACTGGCCTTTGAACCCAAAGGCTGCTGGTTCAATTCCCCAGCCAGGGCACATAACCGGGGTGCAAGCCAGGTCTCCAGCCAGGTCCTTAGCTGGAGCAAGTGAAAGGTAATCAACATTGATGTCTCTCTCCCTCTCTGCCTCTCTGCCTTCCCCTCTCTCTAAAAATAATAAATAAAATCTTTTAAAAAACAATGTTTTTACATCATTGAATCACTTTGTCTTTTGTTCTCCATTGATTATTATTTCAATGGAGAACACAATTGGTGTTTTTGTTACACCGATTTAATTTTTTTTATTAGTAATATTTGTACACTGAATGATTTTTCCAGGGTTTTCTAAACAATTAATCTTGCATGCTTATGATGAATTTATAAGTTAAAATTATTTTAGCTTCAATAGTTTCATTTTTTCATTTTGAATAGGAAATACATTTACATAGTTTAAAATGTTTCCCTTCTACCTCTAATATCAAGGCACTTAATACACCTTATTCAGTATTTCAAACAGTGCCATCTCTTAGTTATCTCTCTGGAGACATTTTTTTTTTTTTTTATATACAAATAAACTGCTCTCTCCTGTCTTAATACATAATATCATACTGTTTTTCCTCTTGTTTTCTTCAATCAATGTATCATGGTGATCAAGACATATTATTACTAAAGGGGCTGCCTCATATTTTTCCAGGCCTCTGGTGTCCCATTTTATAGATACATCATAATTTTCCCCTTAACATCAATATTGAGTGGAACAATGATTATTTTTTGTTTAACTTGTACTTTTCCAATTTATAAATTATGTTGGTGAGAAGTCATTGTGAAATCTCATACTTTGGAAAATCTAAATCTTAATATTAAAAAAGATTTTATTTGTTATTTTTAAGGAGAAGGGAAAGGAGGGAGGAAGAAAGGCAGAGAAACATCAATGTATGGTTGCCTTTCACCTGCCTCCAGTTGGGGACATGGCTGGAGACCTTGCTTGCAACCTGGGCATGTGCCCTGACTGGGAATTGAACCAGCAGCACTTGAATTCACACACCGATGCTCAATCCACTAAGCCATACCAGACAGGGCCCCAACTTCCCTCTTGAGTTGGTTGTTTATCAATATAATTGAGTATAACAGAGCTGTACATTTGAATCTACCATAGGCAAGGGTTCTCTCCATATCAAATACAGAGAATTATTTTTCTATACTTAAAAAAACAATGTGGACTCAGCTGGTAGTTAATATTTGACATTTAATATGATAAACTATCAATTCCCTTTTTTATTGCTGTCTGTTTCTTGCATTCTCAGATGTATTTGATTTTATAAATATGCTATCATAATATTCAAATATTTCTAATATCTTACGACTTTCGGGAAATCTTAGAAATTGAGATATGAGTTCTCACCACTGTGTAAAATTGTGGTTAGCAATGGGCATATTTTTAGAAATCAGGTTAACTTAGTGGTAAAATATAAATTCTTTGATTTAAGTTATAACTGAAATTCCTCTTTGCTGGGAGAAGAAGCTGTTCATAGATTGACTGGATCTTTTCTCTACATAATCTTTTTTCCTATAAATTTTGATGTATTTTTTCTATCTCTGTGAAGTATGTCATTGGTATTTTAATTGGGATTGCATTGAATCGATAGATTGCTTTGGGTAGTATGGACATTTTAATGATGTTCATTCTTCCCATCCATGAACATGGTATATGCTTCCATTTATTTGTATCTTCCTTAATTTCTTTCTTCAATGTTCTGTAGTTTTCTGAGTACAGGTCTTTTACCTCCTTGGTTAAATTTATTCCTAAGTACTTTATTTTTCTTGTTGCTATGGTAAATGAGATTTGTTTTATAGCTTCTACCTCTGATGTTTCATTATTGGTATACAAAAAATGCTTTCAATTTCTGGATATTTATTTTATATCCAGCTATTTTGCTAAATTTGCTTATTAGGTCAAGTAAGTTTTTGGTGGAGCCTATGGAATGAAAAAATGAATAGACCTTCAGTGGGCAGAGGGGAAGAGGGAGGTGGGAGCGGGGAGGAGGAGACAAAGAAGGGGAGCAGTTTAGTCAAAGAACTAGCATGGAAGAACCATGGACATGGACAACAAGTGGGATTGACTTTTGGGGGAAGTGGGTTGTTGGGAAAGGGGACAGAGGGGAGGAAAAAGGGGATGGATATAGTACATCAACAATAAAATTAAAATTAAAAAACTAATTAGAAAGTTGAAATTTGAAAAGACTCTTCACTGAGGGAAAAGTTTATGAAACACCTTAACCACTCTAGAAAACCTACATTAAAACTGCTTAATATATATTAAGGTTAAACATATCTTTATTTTTCAAGGCTTAATTTTCCTGCAAGCAAAGTAACTTTTTCCCTTGGGGGTTATTATTGGTTAGCAAATGAACTCTTTGTTTACCCAAAATAACTGTAATAGAAAGTTAGTAATAAGGACTACTACATAGATCTGGGTTATTATTTTAAGGTGTAACATATTGATGGGAGCCTTGATTACAATTGTCTGTGAGAATTTTACAAGTAAGGAGGGTGGGTTTGGTATGCATCTATCTAAAAGTCTTTTTTTTTTTTTTTTTTTTTTGTGATTCTGATTTCTTCTTTTGAGGAAGAGTGTAATCACCTCCACTTGATGACATTAAGAATGAATTCATAATGAAATTTGGGATTTATTTTAATATGAAGGCAATGTTTTTACAGGTAAAGATGGAGGTAATTTTATAAAACAACTTGAATAAAGGTTGTATTGAAGAAGACAAGGAAGTAATCTATGTTGTCTGTAAAATAGAATTTACATTGGAGAGTAGTTGAAAATAACACTGAAAAAGTTGTTCTGTGGTCACATTGAAGTTATTCTAAAGTCTTGAAATATCTGAGTTTAGTGCAACGTAATAAAAGCTGTACTCATGAATATAAATATGGTGGTATGTGAAAAGAAAGATGGACTGTACGTAGACTGTGAATAGGGAAAGAAATGGAGAAGGGATAATAAAAAATTCATATTGATGACATGAAGAATGATCATGCCTTTAAAATGAGCATCTCAAGGGTTAATAATGTCTCTTCATCCCAAATTGTAATTAAATTATTTTCTAGGAGTCATCAGTGTATATGGATGAAAGTGACAATTATAACCATGAAATGAGAGATGTAGGTTTGGGAATGCCTTCAATAAAACTATTTTTATATAGTTTATTTTAAATTGTATTTTCCCATCACCATTTATGCCCCTTATTCCTTCTTCCACCTCCCTTTCCCCTCTCCTCCAAGCAATCACCACACTGTTGTCCACAGCCATAGGTTCTTTTTCTTTTTGCTTGATCCCTCTAACCCCCAGTACTTTCCCCCAGAGTTGTCAGCCTGCTTTCTATCCATGAATCTGTCTCTATTCTGCTTGTTAGTTTTAGTTTGTTCATTAAATTCTACATATGAGTGAAATTGTATGGTCTTTTTCTTTTTCTGACTGGCTTATTTCACTTAGCACAACTTTCTCCAATCTACCCATGCTGTTGAAACATTGGAAGTGAATGAGAACACTTAAAAGAAAACATCTAAAAGGGTGAGCTTGAGAGAAAAAGATGAGGTCATTTAGGAGCAGCTAAAGGATCACAGTATCAAAGAGCAATGGGGAGACATTTCAATACAATCAGCAATGATGGAGATGTAGTGAAGGAAAATGTTTTAAGTGGGGGACCTTATATAAACTGCAGAGAAATTTAAAAACATAAGAAGTATATAGTAAAACCTTTATCTTTCATTATTAAATAGAAAATCCATAGGAGTATTTTCTATTTATTGAACAAATAAAGAATGAATTTCAGTAATCTATGAGGTTTTACAATTTTGGATAACTTTGTTGATTCAAAATAACTTTCTCTTCCCAGAGAAAAATATAACAGCGTGTTCTGTGACAAAAATATATGCAAATATTTCCCTCTATATAAGAAATGTAGGAGTTTTCATTTCCAATTCCCAAGCTTAATTCAAATCACATGAAATTTTCTATATTGGTTGATAATAGTATTTTAATTATTGGAAGAAAAATTGTTTCACTGTGAATAAGTTAATCCCTTTATTTACTCTAAATTATAAAATAAGTCAGACTAGACGAAACAGTCTCTGCAAATTACGAACATGAGATTTACTACTAAAAGTAAAGCAAAGAAGTTTTTAAAAATTAAAGAACTATGGCATAACGGGACTATAGGAATTCGTTTTACTTACCTTTTAAAGCCGCATGATGTCGCTGTCTACCATGAAGTTACAGCTATTATTCAAACATACTCCTATTTTATTACTGTATCGCTCCACCAGTGCAGAATGATGGCGGGCGCGAAAGATTTGGATTAACAGATTCAGATCATACAGTATTTCACCTCAATGCCGAGAGAAGATCTTCTGATGAAAATAAAACAAGTATTGGAGATGGTTATTACTCTGGAAGGCCGACCGGGACCTTGGAGTCTGCTTCTCTCGCTTGTGATCCTAGCGCTCTGGGAGGCTGGGAGCGGCCAGGTCCACTATTCAGTCCCCGAGGAAGCCAAACACGGCACCTTCGTGGGCCGCATCGCACAGGACCTGGGGCTGGAGCTGGAAGAGTTGGTGCCACGCCAGTTCCGGGAGGCTTCCAAAGGCCATGGGGACCTTCTGGAGGTAAATCTGCAGAATGGTATTTTGTTTGTGAATTCTCGGATTGACCGTGAGGAGCTGTGCGGGAGGAGCGCGGAGTGCAGCATCCACCTGGAGGTGATTGTGGAGAGGCCGCTGCAAGTTTTCCATGTGGAGGTGGAGGTGAAGGATATTAATGACAATCCTCCTATGTTCGCAGTAAAGGAACAAAGAGTGCTGGTGTATGAATCTAGGCTGCCAGATTCTCGGTTTCCGCTAGAGGGTGCATGGGATGCAGACATTGGAGCCAACTCCGTTTTAACCTATAAGCTTAGCTATAGTGATTACTTCGTATTAAATGTGAATTCAAAGAACGAGGAGAATAAGCAAGTGGAGCTCATGTTAAGGAAATCTTTGGATAGAGAGGAAACTCCTGAATATAACTTATTGCTCATGGCCACCGACGGAGGCAAACCTGAGCTCACTGGCACCCTTCAGGTTCTGGTCACTGTGCTGGACGTGAATGACAATGCTCCCAGTTTCCAACAGTCTGAATATGAAGTGAGAATGTTCGAAAACGCAGACAGTGGAACAATAGTTATCAAACTGAATGCTTCTGATCCTGATGAAGGATCTAATCAGGAGATATTTTATTCTTTTAATAGCCTTGTTCCACCCATGGTTATTGACCAGTTTAGCATAGATTCAAATACTGGAGAAATAACAACTCGAAAGACTCTGGATTTTGAAAACATGAAGTCATATAAATTTCGAATTGATGCCATGGACAGAGGCCACCCACCGATGGCAGGTCATTGTACAATTTTGGTAAAAGTCTTAGATATTAATGATAATGCCCCTCAGATTTCCTTGACTTCATTGTCCCTTCCAGTGAGGGAGGACGCTCCCCTTGGTACTGTGATTGCCCTAGTCAGCGTATCAGATAAAGATGCTGGAGTCAATGGTCAGGTGACCTGCTCCCTGATGCCTCCTCAGGTGCCCTTCAGGCTAGTGTCCACCTTCAAGAATTATTATTCACTGGTGCTGGACAGCGCCTTGGACCGTGAGAGCGTGTCAGACTATGATGTTGTAGTGACCGCGCGGGACGGGGGCTCACCTTTGCTGTCAGCCACAGTCAGCCTGTCTGTGGAGGTGGCGGACGTGAACGACAATGCGCCGGCATTCGCGCAGCCTGAGTACACGGTGTTCGTCAAGGAGAACAACCCACCTGGCTGCCACATCTTCACGGTGTCCGCGCGGGACTTGGACGCGCAGGAGAACGCATTGGTGTCCTACTCGCTGGTCGAGCGACGTGTGGGTGAGCGTGCACTGTCGAGCTACGTGTCTGTGCACGCGGAGAGCGGCAAGGTGTATGCACTGCAGCCTCTGGACCATGAGGAGCTGGAGCTGCTGCAGTTCCAGGTGAGCGCGCGTGACGCGGGCGTGCCTTCTCTGGGCAGCAACGTGACGCTGCAGGTGTTTGTGCTGGATGAGAATGACAATGTGCCCATGTTGCTGTCCTTGGGTGCGGGCGTTGGGGATCGAGGAGTAAGCGAGCTGGTAGTGGCAAAGTCTGTGGGCGTGGGCCAAGTGGTGGCGAAGGTGCGTGCGGTGGACGCAGACTCTGGCTACAATGCGTGGCTGTCTTATGAGCTGCAGCGGGCGTCTGGGGCAGCGCGCAGCCCATTCCGAGTGGGACTGTACACGGGCGAGATCACCACGACGCGCACCCTGGACGAGGTGGAGGAACCGCGCCAGCGGCTGCTGGTGCTGGTGAAGGACCATGGGGAGCCAGCGCTGGTGGCCACTGCCACTGTACTGCTGTCGCTGGTGGACAGCGGCCAGGTGCCAAAGATCTCGTTACGTGAATCTTCTGGTGCGGCAGTCGTGGAGACTGCCCTGGTGGATGTGAATGTCTATCTAATCATCGCCATCTGCGCGGTGTCCAGCCTGTTGGTGCTCACGCTACTGCTGTACACTGCGCAGCGGTGCTCGGCGCCACCCACGGAGAGCGTGTGCGGGCCAGGGAAGCCCACACTGGTGTGCGCCAGCGCGGTGGGGAGCTGGTCCTACTCACAGCAGAGGCAGCAGAGAGTGTGCTCTGGGGAGGGGCCGCCCAAAACGGATCTCATGGCCTTCAGCCCCAGTCTGCCACCCTGCCCAGTAGTGTCGGATATAGGAGAACATAAGGATTTAAGTGATGATCATTGTGGCAAAGTAAGTAAATTTTCATGTACAGTTAATCATTATTTTGAAATATAATTGTTTTCCCAATGTTTCTCTTTACACTCTTGTATTCTTAAAGTGTATAATTTCATATTACATACATCTTTTTAAAATTTTAATTATAATCCTTTAGTTTGTTATTAACCTTAAAGTGGAATCAGACATTAACATCATTATACACCACAAGAATTTTGCCTTCAAACTAAATTTTTTTGACATGCACATTTCTGACTTATTAAAACTTTGCATTTTTAGTATTATTTTTCTGTTTAATTCTGTAGAATTATATCTTACCATTTGAACTTTAGGAGAGTTATTTCTCATTTACTCACTTTAATATAATATATTGACTTAAAAAAAAAGATTTTGTTTATTATTTTTAGGGAGAGGGGAAGGTAGAGAGGCAGAGAATGGGAGAAACATCAACATATGGTTGCCTTTCACCTGCCTCCAGCTAAGGACCTGGCTGGAGATCTGGCTTGCAGCCTGGTTATGTGCTGACAGGGAATCAAACCAGCGACCTTTGGGTTTGCAGGTCAGCACCTTATCCACTGTGCTACCAGCCAGGGCCATATATTGACATTTTAATATAACTTTATTACTTATTAAAACTTTAAATTTATTATTATTATTAGAGAGAAGGGCATGGAGGGAGGAAGAAAGAAAGGGAGAGAAACATCAATGTATGGTTGCCTTTCACCTGCCTCCAGCTAAGGACCTCGTTGGAAACCTGGCTTACAACCTCATTATGTGCCCTAGCTGGGAATCAAACCAGTGACCTTTGGGTTAGCAGGCTGGTACCTATCCACTGAGCCATCAGACTGGGCCTTTATTATTTATTTTTTACCTTTTCTGTTTCTCTTTCTTTTCATTTTTTGCTGGTGAATTTTCTTTAACTAACACCATCAAATTATCTATTTTGTGTAAGGATTCTGTCTGTCTTATCTCATTCTTTAGGTTTGTTTTGACCCCTGTGACACCAAGAGTTTGTAGTGTTTATTGTTGGTCTTTAAAACCACTGAGAAATAAAGGAGAGAACTTTAGTTAGCAGAGTGAGTACTTTTAACTGAGATGAACGTGTGAAAGGGTAAACTTCATATTCTTTTTATTACCACGTGACACCCATAACTCACATGGGAGAAATAGTACCTCATGGGAATCTGGAATGAGCAAGTAAATCTATGTAAAATCTGTAATTCTCAGACAGTGCCATTTTTTTGTTTATGTTTGAGTTTTATTTGGTGGACTTCTTTTTATGGAGAGCTGTATCTTCTAATTTAATGCATTTACTGTTCTTTCTATATTATGATTTTAACTATTCACTATTTCTGTAAATGAAAGCAGCAGATTGTAGGGTTAAGTGGTGTGAGATTTGAAGTCATCCTTTCTTTCCTAAATTTCACCCCTACCATTTGTTCTGTGCAGTATGGATAACTGTTTAAACTCAGTTTCCAGTTTTCCAGCTATAAAGTTGGTATGATAAACATTATCCAGCAAAGAATTTGAAGTACTTAGTAAGTCGATACTTATTAAGTACTCTAATAGTATTTGGTAAATAGTATTTAGCAAATTACTATTTAGTGAAGAATAGGAAATGTTGAAAAGTTGTCATCATGACTTCTGTATTACTTTGATTTTATGTGATTATATGTTTTATTATTTATAGGGAGCTATAATTACCAAATGAATCCCAGATATCTCTGGTATTTTGAATGGCATGTACTATACTGAAAATATGACTTATGACCAGTTTTTCAAAGTTGAATATTGAATTGACTTACCAGTGAAAAAAGATGTTTGCATTCATAAAAGACATTTAAGCTGCTGAGCACTCAGTGCTTTGTTGAAAGTGATTTTAACTTACTATGTTGTCTAAGTTTTACCAGGAAATACTAGGTTATCTTTAACTAGAGTAGGATATTTTCCAATATTTATAAGTTGCTTAAGGTCCATGAGAGGACTCAGCTGAGTTTATGCTTTCCAATATGTTCATATTCCAGTTTTGAAATAGTAAAATCATTAAGAATGTTTTATGTTTAAAAAAAATAAGTAAGCACATAATAATTTTAAAACATACACTTAAAAGTGACAAAATAGACCATGGTTATACTAATCAATAAGGTGTGTCATTTGGATAGATAGTTAAATATAACAACCTTAAAAACAATATGCTTTCTTAGGGAACAGGGGAGAACCATAGCCATTATTCTAAAAGATACATTAAAAAAAAAGATTTTATTAATTATTTTCAGAGGAAAAGGCAGGGAGGGAGAAAGAGAGGGAGAGAAACAACAATGTATGGTTGGTTGCCTTTCGCCTGCCTCCAGTGGGATCTGGCTGGAGACCTGGCTTGCAACCTGGTTATGTGCCCTGACTGGGAATCAATCTGGGACACTTGGGTTCATAGGCTGGTGCTCAGTCCACTGAGCCACACCAGCCAGGGCTAAAGATACATTTTTAAAAGGTTCTGGCAGGTCTCCAAGACCATGGTGTTGTGCCAAGTCTCATTAACTTAACAGGATCCAGTGCCTGACTTCAAGAAGTTCCTAGAAAAATAAAGATACATGTCATATATAAATATGACCATTTTTAGAAGGCAGGATATAATGAGGTACAAGCAAAGTAAATTCCTATGGTTGGAATTGAAAAGAAAGATCTGACTATTTCCATTGTTGAAGGAACACTTAAATAGTTATGGTATTTTTAGTGGTCACATAATGGACAAGTTTCCTGGGGAAGGATATTGAGTATAATAGGTATTATTGGAAACAGATGAACTTAAGTGAGCACACAGAAAGGCACTTTGAAACAAGGAAGATTTTGTTTTTGTCAAAACATATGGTTCTCTTAGTAAAGAGTATGAAATAAAGGAGGAAAATTAATATGAGAAAAATTTCTTGGGTAACTTTGAGTACTACACAAAGGAATTTTAACCTTTTCAATGTCCTTTAAAAAAAACTATTTAAAAAGTGTGAAGCAGTTAGAATTAAAGGTCTTTTCCAAGAAGATTACTGTCAGGGTTAAGTGAAGAATAAATGGGGTTGTGACAAGATGACACAATCAAAAGCAATTGCAATAAGCCAGGATAGCAGCAATATTTAAAACTCCTTTAGGCAGAGCTCAAACTTGGAAAGCATTCGAATGCTGATGTAATTAATGTGAAGTTAGGAACATAGGAGTGAACATTTAAAACTTGCTCTGTTAAGTACTATAGAAAGGACAAAAGACCCCAAGCTTAATTAAAGGACCGTCTAAGTATGACAGATGAGTACCAACATTGATCTAATGAAATAAACTTACATGATAAAATAAATAATCCAAGTTCTATTGGAGATTATAAAAATAGTGGATATTCATAAAACAGGAGGCTTAGAAAGGATGGAAAGAATAAAGAGATATAAGAACCAGGAGGCCCTGGCTGGTAGCACAGTGGATAAGGCACCAGCCTGTGAACCCAGAGGTCATTGGGTTCCATTCCCAGCCAGGGCACATAACCAGGTTATGAGCCAGGTCTCCAGCCAGGTCTGTAGCTGGAGGCAGGTAAAAGGCAACCATACACTGATGTTTTTCCTCTCTCTCTTCCTCTCCCTCTAAAAATAATAAATAAAACCTTAAAAGGAAAGGACCATGAACTCCTGAAACAGAATATATAAATGCTGATGAAAAGAAAAACTCAGAATACTTCCTCCTTACAAAATTCACATAGTACGAATTACTCCCCTTCAAAGACCTTAAAACCAATCACTGTGTTTTCTTTAAAAAAGTACACAAATTAGTTCTCACATTCCTTAGTTCCTAAAAACAAACAACCTTTCTAAGATTTTCCCCCATTGGGAGATTCTTGAGATCCCGAGTCCCTAGAGAAGCTAGGAACTTACTTATCAGAAGTCCAAGAAAATAGTTTCCTGAATCTAATCAAAGAAGTTTTAAAACTAGCCCAATATGTTTGTCACTTAGATTTTTATCTTTATTTCATAATACTTGTTATCAAGGCACAAGGAAACCACAAGCATGATCACACTAAATATTGAGAAGGTTCCTAAGAATGCCTTTGGCAAGCATGACAATGTTTCCTTTAACAAAAATAAGGGAAAAATTCAGAGGTTGAAATAAAACTTTGTATCTTATCGTGTGAAGTTGATTTTTGTAATTCGTACTTACTATTTGGGCCACTTGATGTCGCTCTTTACCGTGAAATTCTCTCGTATTCAAGACAAAACTAAGTCATCCATTTTCATATTGGGCTCTCCACACTATTACACTATCTGGAAACTGAACAATGGCGAGCAAATCGGGATGCTAAAGAAGGGCAAAGAAGATTCCTCTACATTCTGAGAGAAGTCACGCAGACTAGATTAAAAAAACAAACAAACCGAACAATACTTTGAAATGGTGGACTCGAATCCAGGCGATTCTGGAAACCGGTACCTACTGCTGTTGTTTATAATTCTCACAGCCTGGGAGACTGGGAGCGCCCAGGTTCATTACTCCGTCCCGGAGGAGGCCAAACACGGCACCTTCGTGGGCCGCATCGCGCAGGACCTGGGGCTGGAGCTGACAGAGCTGGTACCGCGCCTGTTCCGGGTGGCGTCCAAAGGCCGCGGGGACCTTCTGGAGGTAAATCTGCAGAATGGCATTTTGTTTGTGAATTCTCGGATTGACCGCGAGGAGCTGTGCGGGAGGAGCGCGGAGTGCAGCATCCACCTGGAGGTGATTGTGGAGAGGCCCCTGCAAGTTTTCCATGTGGAAGTGGAGGTGAAGGACATTAATGACAACTCGCCTGTGTTCCCCAGATCACAAAAGAATCTGTTTATCGCGGAATCCAGGCCGCTCGACTTTCGGTTTCCACTAGAGGGCGCATTCGATGCAGATATCGGGGAGAACGCTTTGTTGACTTATAGATTGAGTCCCAATGAGTATTTTTCTCTAGACGCATCAACCACAGACGAACAGGTAAGACCTCTTGCACTTGTATTACAGAAACCTTTAGACAGAGAAGAAACTTCAGAGATTTTCTTAGTGCTCATGGCCACTGATGGCGGCAAACCTGAGCTGACTGGCACCGTTCAGTTACACATCACAGTGCTGGACGCTAATGACAATGCCCCAGCTTTCGACAGAACATTCTATGTCATGAAATTACCTGAAAATGTTCCCAATGGAACATTGGTTATTAGACTAAATGCCACAGATCTAGATGAAGGTGTAAATGGAGATATCATTTATTCATTTTCTAGTGATGTTTCTTCAGATGTAAAATCTAAGTTCTACATAGACCCAGTAAGTGGAGAAATTCTAGCAATAGGACCTATCGACTTCGAGGAAACTAAAGCCTACAATATTCGAGTAGAGGCGATTGACAGAGGCTACCTACCACTGGCTGGTCACTGTACAGTTCTCGTGGAAGTTATGGACGATAATGACAATGCCCCAGAGTTGACTGTCACTTCCCTGTCTCTTCCTATCTCAGAGGATGCTCAGCCAGGTACAGTCATAACCTTGATTAAAGTGTCTGACCGAGATACTGGAGCCGATGGGCAAGTTACCTGCTCTCTAACAGCTCACGTTCCCTTCAAGCTGGTGTCTACCTTCAAGAATTACTATTCCCTGGTGCTGGATAGCGCCTTGGACCGCGAGAAGGTGTCAGACTATAAATTGGTGGTGACAGCACGGGATGGGGGATCGCCTTCGCTGTCGGCTACAGCCAGCTTTTCCATCGAGGTGGCTGATGTGAACGACAACGCGCCGGTGTTCTCGCAGCCCGAGTACACGGTGTTTGTGAAGGAGAACAACCCACCTGGCTGCCACATCTTCACGGTGTCCGCGCGGGATTTGGACACGCAGGAGAACGCGTTGGTATCCTACTCGCTGGTGGAGCGGCGGGTGGGCGAGCGTGCGCTGTCGAGCTACGTGTCTGTGCACGCGGAGAGCGGCAAGGTGTATGCACTGCAGCCTCTGGACCACGAGGAGCTGGAGCTGCTGCAGTTCCAGGTGAGCGCGCGTGATGCAGGCGTGCCATCTTTGGGTAGCAACGCAACCCTTCAGGTGTTTGTGCTGGACGAGAACGACAACGCGCCGATGCTGCTGCCTTCTGGGTCAGTAAGGGGCGGCAGCGCTGTCAGTGAGCTGGTGTCTCGGTCAGTGGGCCCCGGCCACACGGTGGCGAAGGTGCGTGCGGTGGACGCAGACTCTGGCTACAATGCATGGCTGTCTTATGAGCTGCTGCCAGCGGCAGGAGCTACTCGAAATCCATTCCGCGTGGGGCTGTACACAGGCGAGATCAGTACCACGCGCACCCTGGATGAGGCGGATGCTCTGCGCCAGCGCCTGCTGGTGCTGGTGAAGGACCACGGAGAGCCGGCGCTTTCGGCCACGGCCACGTTGCTGCTGTCACTGGTGGACAGTGGCCAGGTGCCTATGGCCTCCTCGCGAGCATCAGCGGGCTCCCCTAGAGTGGAGCCACCGCTGGTGGATGTGAACGTGTATCTGATCATTGCCATCTGCGCGGTGTCCAGTCTGTTGGTGCTCACGTTGCTGCTATACACTGCTCTGCGGTGCTCAGCGGCGCCCACTGATAGCGTGTGTGGGCAGGGGAAGCCCACGCTAGTGTGCTCCAGCGCGGTGGGAAGCTGGTCTTATTCACAGCAGAGGCAGCAGAGAGTGTGCTCTGGAGAGGTGCCACCAAAAGCGGATCTTATGGCCTTCAGCCCCAGTCTACCTCAGGGTCCCAGCTCTGCAGACAAGGTGAGTCTAAAGAAATTTAATTTTCAGCAATTTAAAAGCACACTTTAAGGTGTTTCTTCCAAAATATTTCTTATGTAATTTATTATATTTTTAGTTGGTAGATTTATGAATAATTTTTACTAATTGGGATAATGGGTTTACTTTATGTTATGTAGTGGAATTCCTTAACTGAATCTTTACTTTGAATTCTTTATAACTGAAAATTGTTTTGGTATATTTGCCCTGACTGGTGTGGCTCTGTTGATTGGACTGTTGTCTCACAAAGCGAAAGGTCACTGGTTGGATTCCTGGTCAGGGCACATGCCTGGGTTGCAAGGTTGATGTGGTCCAGGAGCTATAAGAAACAACCAATCAATTCATGTTTCTCTCTCACTTCAATGTTTCCTCTACCTCTTTTTCTCCTTCTTTTCCCTTGATTAAAAATAAATAAAATCTTTTAGCCCTGGCTGGTGCCTCAGTGGATTGGCACTGGCCTGCGAACCCAAAGTTTGCTGGTTTGATTCCCAGTCAGGGCACATAACCAGCTTGCAAGCCAGGTCTCCAGCCAGGTCCATAGCTAGAGGGAGGTGAAAGGCAACCACATATTGATGTTTCTCTCTCTTTCTTCCTCCCTCCCTGCCCTTCTCTCTAAAAATAATGAATAAAATATCTTAAAAAAATAAAATCTTTTAAAACACTAAAATAAAAAAATTATATTTGTCATAGTCTATATATTCTTATTTTATAAAAAGTTATATTTCAGCATCATCTGTACCATATTGCCTTTTTATTTTTAGTCTAGAACTTGAATTATCTTAACTTCTTATTAGATTAGTTTATTATCTTTTTTTACATCTTAATTTTCTAGTAAATAATTTCTTTTTAACCTACTTTGTGGAAATATTTTTTGTCTTGTCCATGATAAATACTATTTATAAGTTAAAAATATAAATTGAATGACATTTCAATGTTATACTTACTTTGTTCCTTGTTTGTATAGTTGATAAATTCATATTCAATATTTCAAATCATTAAATCTAATATATAAAAATTAAATAGATCTAGTACATAGTGACATTTTTCACTGCCACCTTTAACCTTAAACTATTCACTTTAAACTCTCTTAGTGCTGAAACATTTAGAATTTTTTTAGTTTTTGCCAATTTTTGTATATATATATATATGTATATACACTCTGCCTTTTTAAAACTTATTTTATTTTTTTCTCTTTTGGTGGTGGGGGTGGGTGGGTGGTGATTTTGGTAGTGTGGTGTGGTGGTGGTGATTCTTTTCTTTTTTTTTTTTTTTAAAGCAAGTGATTGCACTTAACCTATTCTTCTGCACTCATTTTTGCTACTATATCTTGGTATTTATGTTATATTATTTCATTAAAAGCTTTCTGGTTGTTTGTTTTCTCTTTTTAAAAATATTTGTTTCTTGTTTTATTGTGTGGATATACAATAATTTAGTTACCCATTTCTCTGTTTATACATTAATGAAACAAGATATTAATTATACAAACTCATAACTATTAGTGTTGTCAACTTTTATAGTTTATAAAAATCTTTCCACTTACAAAATTTTTTAATTGGTTAAAAATTATTGTCAACTTTTACAGTTGGTAAAATCTTAGCATATCTTTGGAAGTTATTTTAGGGTGTCTGTATTCAGTGTTCTTTTACATAAAGATAGACATTTCAAAGTTAAAGAAATTTTCCCATTTTCAGTTGAATTATTTATCATTTTGTAGTAATTTGCATCCACCATAATCAGACTACATTTGCTGCTTTTGTTGAAAGACTAGTCAATTTTTAAGGAAAACATATAAATATTTTAACTCTTGATGATGCTAATTGTAATTCTGTATTTTACTGCTTTATTTTTTTAAGTCTCACAAACATATACTTTAAAAACTATTTCACAAGGATATTTTAAGAAATCTTTCAATTCTACTATTGGAACTGGAGAATTACTAAAAGTTGATAAAAAGTCTCCTCCATACTCCAATCTTTATTCACCAATTATTACTTCCTTATTAAGGTATTTATTTTTTTTAGAAATTCATATTCTGACATAACAAGGGTATGGAATTTTTCTTTTGTTGGTAAAAAGTTCCCACAGAGTTATTGAGCAATGCAATTATTTTTACATAAGCTTTCTCATTATTTAGAATGAACAGTAGAAATAGTCTTTGAGTACTTTGAGGGCAATGTAACTTATTTCACAGAAAATGCTTGGTCCCCTCTTCCATATTACTGGTGTTTATATAAGGATTTTAAATGTGTTTATTTTATTACTGAAAATATCACTGTGATTACACATCAATCACATTCTTACACATCTGGGTTGCTAAGGACTTGATTAAAAGCCATATGTGATTTCTTACTTAAGTTTTAAAAATTAGAAATTTTCAGTTATGGACTGAATGAACTACTCTTACTTCCCAAGAAAACCTTTAGTGTCAAGACTGTCAGTCAACACATACATTATGAAGTCTTTTCTGATTGTATGAAAAGGGTTTCTTTCTTGTCTCCCCCCACCAAATAAAAGTTCAGTGGTAAGTGCCTATTTCAATTAAATATATTAAGACAGGCCTCATTAAATAAAGGTGTTTTAAAAAAAAATCACAGTCACCTTTGAGGGTATTTCAAGTATGTCAGAATCTTGAATTAGGGGAAGATCACAAGTTATTTGAAAACTTTTATTTATTTTAATTTTTTTAAAAATATTTTATTTCTTATTTTTAGAGAGGGGAAGGGAGAGGGGCAGGGTGGGAGAGAGACATCAATGTGTGGTTGCCTTTCACTTGCCTCCAGCTACAACCTGGCTGGAGATCTGGCTTGCAACCTGTTTATGTGCCCTGGCTGGGGAATCGAACCAGCAATGTTTGGGTTTGCAGGTTGGCGCCTTATCCACTGTGCCACCAGCCAGGGCCTGACAACTTTTACCATTGAAAATTGCTAGCATATTAATTCAAAGGAGAGCTCAATCGCCTACTATTGAGGCAACTAAGATGAATAAGTAAAGTACTAACTTCTGAGCTTGACATAACAATGTTTAAAATATTGGGAAGAAATTTCTTTCTATATAAAGATAGAGATCCCAGTTGGAACTAGAACTAATATAAGGAGCAAGATGGCATAAATGCCTCTACGACTAATAAAGGTGAAGATCCACTATTAAGTAGGATAAGGGGAAATAAAATATTCCTTGGATTGGAAGAACCCCGCAACAGAGGTAAGTGAATTCGATAATTATTACTCTTTAGAGCCGCATGATGTCGCTGTCTACAAAGAAGTTCTGTCCAGCCAAGCTCTAGACTTCCTCTAGTATTCATGTGTCCGTCTCTAAATGCTGAGCAATGGCGGAGGCAGCGGAATTGGAGTAAAGACTCCAGGCAGTGCAGCAGCTCCTCTTTATATCAAGCAATCTCTTTGATAGCAATAAAATTAGCACTTGATATGGTGTTGTCCTGGAGAGGAGGCCCGGAAGCCCGGTGTCTGCTGCTCTCGCTTCTGGCTGTGGCAGCCTGGGAGACTGGGAGGTGCCAGGTCCACTACTCGGTCCTGGAGGAAGCCAAACACGGCACCTTCGTGGGTCGCATCGCACAGGACCTGGGGCTGGAGCTGACAGAGCTGGTACCGCGCCTGTTCCGGGTGGCGTCCAAAGGCCATGGGGACCTTCTGGAGGTAAATCTGCAGAATGGCATTTTGTTTGTGAATTCTCGGATTGACCGTGAGGAGCTGTGCGGGAGGAGCGCGGAGTGCAGCATTCACCTGGAGGTGATTGTGGAGAGGCCCCTGCAAGTTTTCCATGTGGAAGTGGAGGTGAAGGACATTAACGACAACCCGCCTGTGTTCCTGGTAAAGGAGCAAAACCTATTTGTTTCAGAATCCAGATTGCCTGATTCTCGGTTTCCGCTAGAGGGTGCATGGGATGCAGACATTGGAGCCAACTCCGTTTTAACCTATAAGCTTAGCTATAGTGATTACTTCGTATTAAATGTGAATTCAAAGAACGAGGAGAATAAGCAAGTGGAGCTCATGTTAAGGAAATCTTTGGATAGAGAGGAAACTCCTGAATATAACTTATTGCTCATGGCCACCGACGGAGGCAAACCTGAGCTCACTGGCACCCTTCAGGTTCTGGTCACTGTGCTGGACGTGAATGACAATGCTCCCAGTTTCCAACAGTCTGAATATGAAGTGAGAATGTTCGAAAACGCAGACAATGGAACAATAGTTATCAAACTGAATGCTTCTGATCCTGATGAAGGATCTAATCAGGAGATATTTTATTCTTTTAATAGCCTTGTTCCACCCATGGTTATTGACCAGTTTAGCATAGATTCAAATACTGGAGAAATAACAACTCGAAAGACTCTGGATTTTGAAAACATGAAGTCATATAAATTTCGAATTGATGCCATGGACAGAGGCCACCCACCGATGGCAGGTCATTGTACAATTTTGGTAAAAGTCTTAGATATTAATGATAATGCCCCTCAGATTTCCTTGACTTCATTGTCCCTTCCAGTGAGGGAGGACGCTCCCCTTGGTACTGTGATTGCCCTAATCAGCGTATCAGATAAAGATGCTGGAGTCAATGGTCAGGTGACCTGCTCCCTGATGCCTCCTCAGGTGCCCTTCAGGCTAGTGTCCACCTTCAAGAATTATTATTCACTGGTGCTGGACAGCGCCTTGGACCGTGAGAGCGTGTCAGACTATGATGTTGTAGTGACCGCGCGGGACGGGGGCTCACCTTTGCTGTCAGCCACAGTCAGCCTGTCTGTGGAGGTGGCGGACGTGAACGACAATGCGCCGGCATTCGCGCAGCCTGAGTACACGGTGTTCGTCAAGGAGAACAACCCACCTGGCTGCCACATCTTCACGGTGTCCGCGCGGGACTTGGATGCACAAGAGAACGCGCTGGTGTCGTACTCGCTGGTGGATCGAAGGGTGGGTGAGCGTGCGCTGTCGAGCTACGTGTCTGTGCACTCGGAGAGCGGCAAGGTGTATGCACTGCAGCCTCTGGACCATGAGGAGCTGGAGCTGCTGCAGTTCCAGGTGAGCGCGCGTGACGCGGGCGTGCCTTCTCTGGGCAGCAACGTGACGCTGCAGGTGTTTGTGCTGGACGAGAATGACAACTCTCCCACGCTGCTGCCTCCTGGTTCCGTTGGCGGGGGCCTCGCTGTCAGTGAGCTGGTGTCTCGGTCCTTGGGTCCGGGTCAGGTAGTGGCGAAGGTGCGCGCGGTGGACGCAGACTCTGGCTACAATGCGTGGCTGTCTTATGAGCTGCAGCGGGCGGCAGGTAGTGAGCGCAGCCCGTTCCGCGTGGGGCTGTACACGGGCGAGATCAGCACAACGCGCGCACTGGAGGAGGCGGACGCTCCGCGCCAACGCCTGCTGGTGTTGGTAAAGGATCATGGAGAGCCAGAGCTGTACGTCACAGCCACGGTGCTGCTGTCGCTGGTGGACAGCGGCCAAGCGCAGAAGACCTCGATACTCGTATCTTCCGGCGCTGCAGTCGTGGAGACTACCCTGGTGGATGTGAACGTGTATCTAATCATTGCCATCTGTGCGGTGTCTAGCCTGTTGGTGCTCACGCTGCTGCTGTACACTGCCCTGCGGTGCTCGGCGCCGCACACCGAGGGCACCTGCGGGCCAGGGAAGCCCAAGCTGGTGTGCGCCAGCGCGGTGGGGAGCTGGTCCTACTCACAGCAGAGGCAGCAGAGGGTGTGCTCTGAGGAGGGGCTGCCCAAGAAGGACCTCATGGTCTTTAGTCCCAGCCTTCCTCCAGGTCCTCCTGGATCTGTAGTTGCAACGGGAGATCCAGAAGCTTCTTTTGACTCAGTGAAGGTGGGTTGCTCTTATATGTTATTTATTAATATATTTGTTTAGTCTAGAAAATACTCTTATTATATAGTGCATTTAAGTAGTTTTCATTAATTTATTTTTAGACATCTGGCACAATTAAAAAAAATTTATTACCAGAAACAAAATACCTTAAAATTATAGCTATTTTTGTGTTTGTTTCCAATTCAATTGAGAATCATTATAAACCATTCATTGAACAATTATTTGTTAGGTGCCAAAACACTTTTATTTAAAACCTGTTATGAGAATCATATTGAATTACTAAAATGCTGATGTCAGTATACCTGAGAACTACTTTATTTAGTGAAAACCACTTTAGTTGTAATATACTAAGTAAACTTCAACACCACTTCTTTTTTTTTTTTTTTTTTTTTCAGTTCTGAGGTATGGATAATATTTTAGTCTAATAGCATTGTTTACAAGCAATCTCATAGCAGAACTATATAGTAACTGTTAACCTTGTCAACTTTGTAGTTTTCTACCTTTCTCTGGAGGAGAACTTCTAAGGACATGGTTGATCAACACTACTCAGTGTCCGTAACTTCAGTGACTAACTTCTAGTACACACCTGAAAACAGTTATTTAACTTTAGGAATGTAACTCTCAGAATAATGTTTAAAATATAATTATTATTAAAACCGTAAAATATGTTTCTATATGTCTGAGAAAATGTTGAGATGCTTCTACACTTAGAAACTATCAAAATTTATATTTTACCTGATATTGGAGAAAATATTTTCTGATTGACATTTTCTTTCTTTCAGAATACTTTCTCCTTTTTATCAAATTTCCTGTTAAAGATATGAAAAGATGTACCTACATTCTAAACATTGAATTTTCTTGAAATTCACTCTAGAACTTAAAAAATTATCCCTATCAGATTATATGAGTCTTTACACTTTTTTTAGTCTTTACTTTTTAATTTTTTAAAAAGATAAGTTTTTACTTTTTCATAAATTATCCCTATCAAATTATATGAGTCTTTACTTTTTTTCCTTCTCAAAATTCCAAAGGACAGAAATCTGGGTAGTAGGGTGGTGCAGCCTTAAAGTCACTACATGGTAAACTTCTACTTCCTGCCTTATGTTTTGTGACTTTTCAAGTTGGTGGTTCTTCACACTCTATTGTTAGTTCACACATTTGTTTTCTGTTCTAACCTATATTTAAAATTTCCTTTGTATTTGAGTTTTTGTGATTTGATTAATATTTCTATTCAGGTATTTTATTTTTTGTGTGTAAGGTATTCTACAAGGTGTTCCTTAATTTAAACACTCAGTGGAGCAAGATCAGAATGGACTTTAGAATAGAACCACAATAGGGTAACCATGAAAATGCAAGTAAAATTACGTAAAGTATTTTAAAAATATTCCATTCTATAAAATACATGTTTGGTATATTCTACAAAACAATCTATTTTTTTTTTTCATTTTCTTTCTAAACTTAAATAGTTTCCGAACTTCTGTGGTAAAACCTGTCTATTTCTGTCAGCACAACTTACCTTAAATCTAGATTCATGCCTTCAAATATCTCCTTGCAAT
>PVIW01000798.1:360792-393030 GCA_004026585.1 Noctilio leporinus
TTCCAGAGAGAGGGGGAAGGGAGAGAGACAGAGAGGGAGAGAGACATCAATGTATGGTTGCCTTTCACCTGCCTCCAGCTACAGACCTGGCTGGAGACCTGGCTTGCAACCTGGTTATGTTGCCCTGGCTGGGAATCGAACCAGCGACCTTTGGGTTCGCAGGCCGGCACCTTATCCACTGAGCCACCAGCCAGGGCTTGCAATTTTTTTTCAGGCTTCATATGCTACTTGAATTTGGGTTGGGGTATTTGAATATGTTATACTGATTAAGGAATACTACAACTGTCATCCCCCCAAATCTACCTTTAATCTCTTAGAGCTAGTATTGTTTATTAAGTGGTTACTATTTCTTCCATAATTATACATTACATTATTTATTATTGATGGTGGTATTGATATAATTGGTAATTTAGTCCTTTATATTAATCTTTAGTCTCTTCCAGAATATCAGTTGTTATCATATGCAAATTTTCAGAGAATAAGTGAACATCTTGGTATTAAGTTTATTTTTTGGTCATGAGGAAGTATGAGAACATTGTACTCCAGGAAGGTTAGAATTCAAAACAGATGGGACGTTCAAAATACAGAGAAGAGAGCATAGAAGACACTTTAATATTATGCCTAATAGCTGCCCCTCTGTGCTTCTATAGGTAGCATTCCCCAATTCAAGCCAAAATCATGAAACCAATAATGAAGCTCCTTTATACCAGTCCATAAATTGTAGTTTCTAGATAGGGCTAAATAAGTTATGAACCAATCTCAGACACTTTTGTAAGTAAACAGAACACTATAAATAAGTATACAATACTACAGCATTAATAAAGCATGCCCTAGGCAAATTAGGGTATATGGTCATCCAATTATTAGATCTAATAATGCTAACTGTATTAACCTGGTTTTCAGATTCCACCCCGGGATTTCTGAAATAAATGGTACTGGCAAATTTGCATATTAACAAGCACCTTGAGTGATTCTCATCCAACTTAAGTTTTAGATCCAATAGCCCTGTGAGATGCTGGGCAAAGCAAATTCCTATTATATGATGAAATGTTATTTAGCTACAGCCTACTTATTATGCATTACTGGAGATTTATTTTCAGACATTTATATTATTACCTAGTATAAAATGTACATTAAGGAGATCAAAGTTTAGTTTATGGCATTACCTTGTGTTGAGATGATTAATCAATGATAAACTTGTTTTAAGACTCCTGATAGCTCAAAATGAATATTGGTGTTGTGGTTGGATGGGTAACTCATTACATTTTAATTATGCTTTATAAGAAAAGTAACTCTTAAAATCAGCATTTGAATGTACTTTGACAGCAGACTCATTCTAAATAAGTAAATAAGTATAAAAATAGAATTTATTAGCATACATAAGTCAATAAATTCAATAACCCTCATTCCCATCAGTTTTCTTATTCATAAATGTTGTTCTGTGTCAGCTCTAAATAAAAACTAAAAGAGTTCAAAATTAGTGATTTCTTAAAAGTATCTCATTTATAAATCATAACATCATTAAAGTAAAGAACCTTTGGACAGAACCAAAGATCCTATTAAGTTTTTCTTAAAAGAAACTTGAAGTTTTTTCAGTCCCATAGATATACTTAATGGAGAATTTAAGTTACTGCATATTTGATTCCAAAAAAATATTTTTATGGAAACTGGTGATGAAAATCTTTATTGATACTGATATAACTAATAGATAATTCAAAAGCTGTATGTTTAGGTATATTTGAAAAACTTAAGTATAATAAAGATGAAAGTGGTTGTCTATGAAAGTGGAAATCATACATTTTTGAATTATTTTATTTATTTATAAACATAAAGTTCTTTCTGCTCATGTAAGATGTATATAAAGAAGTGAAACTTCCCTGTGTCTAAAAGATTTATCAGGAAAAGCCTTTTATGTTTTCTTAAAAACAGGAGACTACCTAGCCTGAGCAGCAGCAGTAGTGAAAGCATTGTAGAGTTACAACATTCCATCAGTAATAATTTTCCACAAGGCATCAATTTTGGTCTTCAGCATTATGAAAATAAGTGTGGCTAAAAAAACAGTGTGGCTAAATTGAGG
This sequence comes from Noctilio leporinus, assembly GCA_004026585.1. NCBI lineage: Eukaryota > Metazoa > Chordata > Mammalia > Chiroptera > Noctilionidae > Noctilio > Noctilio leporinus. Next base: position 362,870 of record PVIW01000798.1, read on the forward strand.
TTTGAGAGCATTCAATCTCCTTAAGGCACTATACTTGGTACTTAATTTATACAAACCATATTATTATACAAATGTTATAAAAGTGGGAACTCAGGCTGAGAGAGGTTGAATTATTTTCCTAAGTCACAAAACTAGTAAGTTGGAGAACAAGGATCAGGATGGAGAGATTTCTAGTGTTGAAGCTAATGTTCTATTTTAGAACTTGCAAACACCTCACAGAGAATTGAAGCTTCAGATTATTGACTATATAAGGTTTATTTAACCTCAAAGTAATGACAAAGAGAAATGAATGAAATGTCAGAAATTAAAGATACCTAAATTTGTCACCCAATAAAATATTAGTATGCTTATTATTATACAGACATTAAGTGCATTTTCAAATTTAGCTAATGAAATGATAATCATTGTTAGGGAAAATGTACTTACCTGAGATTCTGCATTTACTAGGGATTTGCACTAGCGATGGACAATGATTATAATTATTTACAAAAGAGACATAATATGAGGCTTTTACAGTCCACAGAGATAGAGGTATGCAAAATAGAGTGGACAATGTAGACAACAGGGCCCTCAGTGAGAGCATCAACCAGGCCTTCTTGGGCTTCATGTAGGTAGGTATGTGGTGTGTCCACCCTGGACAGCGTGAAGGAGGGCTTCTCCTTCCATCCCAAGCTGCCCTCCCCGAGGTGTCTCAACAGCAGCCCCCAGACCCCTATCAGTCCTCTGAAGTTCTCACCCTTTGAGGGGTTCTGGCCCCCTGGAGCCCATGGAGCCCCCTCTACTTCCTCTCCTGTGGCAGCAGCTGCCACCACCACCCTGGAGCAATGCCCCCATCCCCATCCGACCCCCTCCAGGGACCAAGAAGTCCAAGAGGGGCTGTGGGTGTCCTGGGCGCTAGGAGGACGGGTAGGGATGAGGGCAGCAGTTGAGGCTCCTCTCTGCAGGCGGTGAGAGCAGCAGGACCCTGGGAGACTCTAGGGGTACAGGAGTGAGTATGTGAAAGCCTGTTTCTGGGTTGAGGGTGGCTGTGACCCTGAATCATGAACATGAAGGACTGGCTGCAGGTAATGCCAGTGAAGGGTCCTCTCACAGGTGAACTGTGCACTTGAGGAATGAAAGTATCAAATCAGGAGAGGGAAAAGATTTGAAAGAGTTCACTAATGGAATTGTACTTACACATTAAGCCACCGGATGTCGCTGTCTTCCACAAAATGGGTTTTTAGAACAAAGGCAGAAGCCTCTGTTTCTCAAGGACCAGGAAGGAGCTTCATTCTGAGATCTCAATCATTTCGATAAAGTCGAATGTAAGAAATCCAACAGGAAAATTCCGGGCGCGTGGGTCTTCCAGACAGCTGATTCATAGATTTGTAACAGGACAAAGGTATGTATAATGTTCGTCTATAGACTCAGAGGCCAGAGAACCCGGCACCTGCTGCTTTCGCTTCTGTTCCTCGCATCCTGGGAGACCTGGAGCTGCCAGGTCCACTACTCCGTCCCTGAGGAGGCCAAGCACGGCACCTTCGTGGGTCGCATCGCACAGGACCTGGGGCTGGAGCTGGCGGAGCTGGTACCGCGCCTGTTTCGGGTGGCACCCAAAAGCCGCGGGGACCTTCTGGAGGTAAATCTGCAGAATGGCATTTTGTTTGTGAATTCTCGGATTGACCGTGAGGAGCTGTGCGGGAGGAGCGCGGAGTGCAGCATCCACCTTGAGGTGATTGTGGAGAGGCCGCTGCAGGTTTTCCATGTGGAGGTTGAGGTCAAAGACATTAATGACAACCCGCCAGTATTCTCCGTCTTAGAACAAAAGCTCTCAATACCCGAATCTCGATTGCTTGACTCGAGATTTCCACTAGAAGGCGCATCTGATGCGGATGTTGGAGAAAACGCAATGCTAAAGTACAGACTCAGTGCAAATGAGTTTTTCATTCTTGATATTATAAACAAAAAAGACAAAGGCAAATTCCCAGTACTTGTTCTACGAAAACTGCTGGATCGTGAAGAAAATCCTCAGCTTCCATTGTTATTAACGGCAACTGATGGAGGCAAACCAGAACTTACCGGATCTGTTTCTCTGCTGATCTTGGTGTTGGATGCCAATGATAATGCCCCTGTATTTGACCGATCCATTTATGAAGTTAAGATGTATGAAAACGCACCGAACCAAACGTTAGTAATATGGCTAAATGCTTCTGATGCAGATGAAGACATAAACAAGGAATTGATATATTCATTCAGCTCTTTGGTTACACCCAGCGTAAGAAGGAAATTTCTAATGAATGAAAGGACCGGAGAAATAAGAGTAAATGATGCAATTGACTTTGAGGATAGTAACACTTACGAAATTCATGTAGATGTAACAGATAAAGGATACCCACCTATGGTTGGTCACTGCACCGTCCTAGTGGAAATCCTGGATGAAAATGACAATTCACCTGAAGTGGTTGTCACTTCGCTGTCTCTTCCAGTGCTAGAGGATGCTCAGGTGGGCACTGTCATCGCCTTAATCAGCGTGTCTGACAATGACTCTGGCTCCAATGGGCAAGTGACCTGCTCCCTAACACCCCATGTTCCCTTCAAGCTGGTGTCCACATTCAAGAATTATTATTCACTGGTGCTGGATAGCGCCCTGGACCGCGAGACTGTGGCGAACTACAAGCTGGTGGTGACAGCTCGGGACGCGGGCTCGCCCTCGCTATGGGCCACCGCTAGCGTGTGGGTGGAGGTGGCCGATGTGAACGACAATGCGCCAGTATTCCTGCAGCCCGAGTACACGGTGTTTGTGAAGGAGAACAACCCACCCGGTTGTCACATCTTCACGGTGTCCGCGCGGGACTTGGACGCGCAGGAGAACGCGTTGGTGTCCTACTCGCTGGTGGAGCGGAGGGTGGGTGAGCGTGCGCTGTCGAGCTACGTGTCCGTGCACTCGGAGAGCGGCAAGGTGTATGCACTGCAACCTCTGGACCATGAGGAGCTGGAGCTACTGCAGTTCCAGGTGAGCGCGCGCGACGCTGGCGTGCCGCCTCTGGGCAGCAACGTGACGCTGCAGGTGTTTGTGCTGGACGAGAATGACAACCCTCCCACGCTGCTACCTCCTGGGGTGGGCGGCGTGGGTGGCGCTGTCAGTGAACTGGTTTCTCGGTCGGTGGATGAGGACCATGTGGTGGCGAAGGTGCGCGCGGTGGACGCAGACTCTGGCTACAATGCGTGGCTGTCTTATGAGCTGCAGCGGGCGGCGGATGGTGAGCGCAGCCCGTTCCGAGTAGGGCTGTACACGGGCGAGATCAGCACGACGCGTGCCCTGGATGAAGCAGACTCTCCACTCCAGCGCCTGCTGGTGCTGGTGAAGGACCACGGCGAGCCGGCGCTGGTGGCCACGGCCACAGTGCTGCTGTCACTAGTGGAGACTAGCCAGGCTCCGAAGACCTCGTCACGGATTTTTTCCAGCGCCTCGAGCTCCCAGACAGGCCTGGTGGATGTGAACGTGTATCTAATTATCGCCATCTGTGCAGTGTCCAGTCTGTTGGTGCTCACACTGCTGCTGTACACGGCTCTGCGGTGCTCAGTGCCGCCCACTGAGGGTGCGTGCGGGCCAGGGAAGCCCACGCTGGTGTGCACTAGTGCAGTGGGGAGCTGGTCTTACTCACAACAGAGGCGGCAGAGGGTGTGCTCTGGGGAGGGGCCACCCAAGACGGATCTCATGGCCTTCAGTCCCAGTCTTCCACCCTGTCCTGTACCAGTGGTGGAGGTGGAAGAACAGTCTGTTGGAGGGGACCACTCTAAAAAGGTGGGTATTACTTCTCAATTTTCATATTTTGTGAATGATATTTTATTTCGCTACTTTCCCCCTTTACATACGTGTCTTGGTAGGTCTTCATTCTTTGTATAGCATATGTCTATGATATCTTAACTACATCTAGTAATACCTACTGTAACATTTATTTTAAAAGTTCATTTTATATTTTGTTTATTGTACCCTGTGCATCAACTTTTGGTTGACACTTTGGTTTTAAAAAATCTTCCATTTATTCTGAATGTATTTAATTTATATTGTAGTACAAATATTTAATGTTGGTTGTAGGTATTTTCAAACACCATTATCTTTTTAATGTTACAAATATTTGTAGGATTAGTACTTCAATTCACAATGTGCTGCTGTAGCCAGGGATGACAAATCTAAATTCTAAAATGACCCTGTTGTAGTAACAAAAAGACGAGTCATTTCTCTTCCTGATAAAAATGTGCTTTTTGCTTCCTAAGTAAAGATATATGTAGTGCAATATAACTTATAATGCATAATAGAATTTTAATATTCAATGCTTATATTTTATTCTTTTTAAAGTGTATTTTATTGATTATGCAATTACAGTTGTCCCAATTGTTTTCCCTTTGCCCCCTTCAACCCAGTACCCCAGTTCCTCCCAGCGATCCCTTCCTTAGTTCTCATGTCCATGGGTAGTGAATATAAGTTCTTCAGTTTCTCCATTTTTTTTTTTTTTTTTACTATTCTTAACATCCCTCTGCCTATTTTGTACCTACCAATTATACTTCTTAATCCCTGTACCTTTTCTCCAATTCTTTTCCTTACCCTCCCTGCTGATCACCCTCCACATGATCTCTATATCTGATTCTATTCCCATTCTAGTTGCTTGTTTAGGTTTTTATTTTTTTTTAATTTTATTTATTATTTTTAGAGAGAGGGGAAGGGATAGAGGCAGAGAGGGAGAGAAACATCAATGTATGGTTGCCTTTCACCTGCCTCCAGCTATACACCTGACTGGTTTGGCAACCTGATTATGTTGCCTTAGCTGGGAATCGAATTAGTGACCTTTGGGTTCGCAGGCCTGCACCTTACCCACTGTTTAGGTTTTTCATTTTTTAGGTTCAGTTGATAGCTGTCAGTTGTCACTTTAACGTTCATAGTTTTGATCTTCTTCTTTTTCTTAAATAAGTCCCTTTAACATTTCATGTAATAAGGGCTTGGTGATGATGGACTCATTTAACTTTACCTTATGTGTGAAGTACATTATCTACCCTTTTCGTTCTAAATGATGCTTTGCTGGTTATAGTAATCTTGGTTTAGTCCTTGCTTTTCATCACTTTTTGACTACTTCTTGCCAGTTCCTTTTTGCCTTCAAAGTTTCTTTTGAAAAATCAGTTGATAGTCTTATGGGAACTCATTTGTAGGTAACTGCTTTCTCTTTCTATTTTAAGGAATCTCTCTTTATCTTTAACCTTTGGCATTTTAATTATGATGTATTTTTATGTGGTCTTCTTGCATCCATCTTGTTTGGGGCTTTTTGTGTTTCCTGACTTGTATATCAATTTCCTTTGCCAAATTAGGGAAGTATTCTTTCATTATTTTTTCAAGTAAGTTATCAGTTTCTTGCTCTTTCTCTTCTTTTTCTAGCTCCACTGTGATCTGGATGTTGGTATATTTAAAGTTGTCCCAGAGTTTCTTAAGCCTCTCCTTTATTTTTTTCTTTCAATTCTTGTTTCTTCATTTTGTACTGGCTGACTATTTCTTCCCTATATTCAAACATTGTCTTGAACCCTGGCTTTCTTTTCTTCACTATTGGTTCTAAGGTATGTGGAGTTTTCTTTATATCACTTTAGTGTAGCCTTCATTTCTTCCCTTATGCATTTGCCATACTCAGTGAGTTCTCTGAGCTTCCTTAACATTTATCAGTGTTTTGAACTTTTCATCTGATAGGTTGACTATCTCCATTTTGCTTAGCTCTTTCTCTGGAGTTTAGATCTGTTTTTTCATTTGGGTCATATTTGTTTGTCTCCTCAATTTGGCAGCCTCCCTGTGTTTGCTTCTATGTATTATATGGAACTGCTTTGATTCCCTGTCTGGGTGCACCTGTTACATTATGAGGGTGGAGTCTTAGGTATTTGTCAGCGAAACCAGATTCATGGCTTTGTGGCACTGTATGGGGTCAAGGAGTGAACAATGCTGTTTGCTTGGCATTCACCCTTTTCCAGTCACTTCCACCTACTTCCTGAATGCAACTGGTGCCCCTCTAGCTGTTGCTGTGTTGGTGGCTCCCAGAGTAGGTGGGTTTGTGTATGTTCTAGGCTGTTGGGCCCCTCTAAATAACTCTCTTGAGAGACAAGCTGTTTCCTCCACCTCCCCAACTCCCACTGGTTTTCACAAACCAGTGTGGGATTTCACAGAATCTATGAGACTTTATCTTCCTGGAGCTGGAACAATGGGCTGCACTGTCCATCCTGGATCTGGGATGTCTCCTCGGGTGTCTATCCCACCTTTTATTTATCACACATGAATGTGAGACTGTCTGTTATGCCAGCTGCCTCCTCACCATGCTCTCTCTGCCCCTGCTCCTGACTCTGCACCTCCTACTCATCTTGATGAATATTTCTTATTTTAAATTCTTGGTTATCAGACTTCCAGACAGTTTGATTTTCTAGCATTTCTGATTTTTTGATTTTGAGGTTAGTTGTGATTGTTTTATGGTTGTGCGAGGAGGCAAAGTGTGACTACCTATGCTTCCATCTTTGCTGGAAATCTATATTTTATTTTTAATAGGACAGTACTCTGGCTGGAAGATCATTAATACAGTTATTCTAATCTATGGAATTAAGTTGTGTTTTGAGCTTTAAATATTTTTGCCATTATTTTGATGTGGTGGTATCTGTGTTAGTGTGTATTGCTCACTTATTTCAGCAGCAAAAAATGTTATATATATATAATACATAATCATAATAGTATGTATACTATACATACATACATACATACATAATAGTATGTATATAATTATATACATACTATATATATATATATATATATATATATATATATATATATATAATATAATTGTATCCAGTAACTCTTTATCTTCTTCTTCTATTCATTTATTTGAATGAGGCATTGCTTATCTTATTCAATTATTAGCCCTCCCTCTTTGAGGAAGGGGTCATGATTATGTTTACTAATGAGAGAAAATCACTTTTAATTTTAGAAGACTGAAAATGATTATCTTCACCCAAATTAATATTAGAAGTTTGAAGAGAAAATGGAATTATCTTTTTAGAATGTATTCTACTGCTTTGATGTCATATAGTGTAATTTAGTTTGATAATTTCTCTAGTCATCTTAAACTGGGTTGTGTTGAATGATGTAGACTCAGAAATGCATGACAATTAAATTTCATGATGGCCAACACTACCCTAATAAATATGCCTTTTTGAAACTGGTTAACCAATATTTATAATTTCATTAAATTAAAAAAAATTAAATTCAGGGTTACCAAATAGCAATGCAAGTCATTTATTATATTTATTCTGGTTTTTAGCAATTACTATTTTCTTTATGTATGCAGACTGAATTTTTACTCTATGTGCTTCATAAATAGCTTCCAATAAAACTTCACATCTCTATTCAACTTTAGGAACACAAAAAAGGTGAATTGTGTCAAAAAGTTAAGCATGGCATTGCCTTCACTGTTAATATTTTCCATGGCCAGTCCTTAACTCCTAGAGATTATAGATGGTAAGTTATGCAGAGTATTTCAAATAATGCATAGAATTCTTCCTTCTTATATCTGCTTTCTCTTTCAGACCTTTATAATGTCAGTGTGCCCCTCTGCAGAAAAGCCTTGTCTAAAGATAACTCTTGATGTGATCTATAATTGAAACATATAATTATGTGCTTACTGATTTAGTCCTACCTATTTACTTTGCCTTCTTTTGGGCATATTTCCTTTAAAAATAAAAAAATATCCACAAAATATTAACATAATAAGTTAGGATTTTATCCAGCAGCACAATAATCCTAAAATCTATGGAAAAAAAAAAGCGCAGAAGGAGAGGAAATGATGAGAGAGCTTAGAATGAGAAGTTGAGAGGTAGCAAAGATAAATTTTTCTGATTTTAGTTTGACAGCACCTTTCTCTGGCTCAGAGATAAATATTCTTTAAAACTTTCTGAACAATCTCTTCTGTTCAATGCATAATGATTGAATTTTCAGAGTAAAACAGAAAGTTTCTCAAATCAAGCATTGCTTTTAACTTTTTTGCCAAAAACTTTGTTCATTTATTTTAAAACTATAGCATCTTATTTTTATAATCATGTTTAACTTGCTCTTCATTAGATGTTATTAAAATGAGGCTAGTCATGAGTACTCTAGCTTTGGTGATACAGTATTTTTGTAGTCTGTTTCAAAATGAGCAACCAATCCTTAGCTTTATTGACATACTATAATTATTTAGCTATGTGAAAGCCTTGGAATTTGGAGGCTTTAAAACTATCTTTAATATATACTTAATTAATGGAGCAGTCCATTAAACAAAAAATGGAATTGTCTTTTAGTATGGAGTTATTTCTAAGAGAATAAATTATTTCAATTAGCAAATTAGGTTTAGTTTTAAGTCATTTAAAAGAAGTTTTATTCTTTATTTTCAGAGAGCCCACACCACTAAATACTTACATATTTGTTATATTTAAGGGCAGGGAGGGAAGAAGAAAGGAAGAGAACCATCAATGTATGGTTGCCTTTCACCTGTCTCCAGCTAAGGAACTGGCTGGAGACCTAGCTTGCAACCTAGTTATGTGCCCTGAGTTGGGAATCGAACCAGTGACCTTTGGGTTTGTAAGCTAGTACCAATCCACTGAGCCACACCAGCCAGGGTCTAAGTCATGCATGAACATTTTAGTCACCTTCATATGTTAATGTTTTTCTTTTTTTTTTTAATTTAATTTTATTGTTGTTGTATTACATCCATCCCCTTTTTGCTCCCCTCTGTCCCCATCCCCACCCACCCATTCTCCCCAGTTAATGTTTTTCTTACTCTTTAGACAAATATGTTGAATTGACAGCCTTCACAGTTAAAAAAAGAATTAGCAGTAGTTTGAATTAGAAATCTTTGACATAGATTCACTGAGTCAGCAGTTTAAAAGGTTTTTAAAATGAAAAATGCACTTTTATATATAACCTTAGATTCCATTACAATTTTTTTAATAGAAAAATTTGAGAGGTTCTCAATGGCTGCCATCTTAGTGAAAGAATTTCAGGTATTGGATAGATGGTTGCTCAACAGCTATGAGAATGATTAAAATGTTTTTCTTTTTAAAAAGACAACGCTGATGAACTTCATTGCAATTGGTAACAGTCATGAAAAAATGTATATATTTTTTGTATTTCAGATGAAAATGGTAAAATAAAATTGAGTGAATGGCTCTGGCTGGTGGCTCAATGGATAAGGCACCAGCCTCTGAACCCAAAGGTTGTTGGTTTGATTCCCCAGCCAGGGCACATAACCAGGTTGCAAGCCAGGTCTCCATCCAGGTCCGTGGCTGGAGGCAGGTGAAAGGCAACCATACATTGATGTTTCTCTCCGTCTCTGCCTCTATATAAAAATAATAAATAAAATCTTTATTAAAAAAATTGAGTGAATGAATGAGATTAGGCTATTGCCTTCATACCATAGTCTCTTTAAGCCAATTCTGGGATAAAATGGGTATAACCAAACAGATAAATATAACAAATATGTAAATATTTAGTGGTGTGGGCTCTTCAAATGATTAAAAATAGCAATGGATATAATGCAAATTTAAACTGTCCTTCAGGATAGAAACAACACCATTCACCCAGAGCAAATACAGGAATTGGAAAAAAGCTTGAAAATGAGACAAAGATAAGATACTCTATGTTTCCAGAAACCAGTACTTAGTAAATTCATTAACATCAAAGCAATTAAGTCATTGGATGAACTGATAAGTAGTTTACATATCAGCTCTGATTTATAATACCATTATGTTAAAGTGGTGATTTAGAGAACTTGTATCTTGAGTTATCCTCTATACTACTGGGCTAAATGTTTAGAGTAATTCAACATATTATACAGATTAAGCAATAGAAAATTATAGCATGTTAGCAACGGAGTAAGCTTAATGAGAACTCATACCAAAATGATCAATTTCTAAATTATCTAATTTCTAAAAGTCTAAAAAAAGTATCACTAGTAACCTACTACATAGAGTTTTCATCTTCATAAACATGATAACATGGTTGTACAGAAGTACATTCTGTTAGATGTCTACATGCAAGGTAAAATTCTTCTTGGAATTCTAATTCATAAGACAAGATTACGTTTAAAGAAGTAGAGATTACATACAAAGAATTAAGGCCCACAAAGAAAAACATGGACCAATATGAAGAAATCACAGCAGAAGCAACATTAGCGCAAGGAACACTCCCGTAAACGCAAACGTACTTCCATTTTGGGCCACAGGATGTCGTTGTTCTCCAAGGAGAGGATTGTTGTAACGAAGAACATTAACGATTATTCCCAGAACCAGAACGATTCTCCACTGTTCCGGAGCTTTAAAGACTATAAACACGCTCATATTGTTAAGATCACCTGGGACCTCAGGAATAAAGACTCAAAAGAAAGGTCTCAAAAGAACAACACCTTTCTGCTCCTGAAACGTTAATTTACTAACCAGAATCAAGGCGTGATGTTAGCTTCAGGATCAGGTGACGAGAGAGCACGGTTTCTGCTGTTGTCACTTATGCTCCTAGCTTTTCTGGAGACTGGGAGGTGCCAGGTCCACTACTCGGTCCTGGAGGAGGCCAAACACGGCACCTTCGTGGGCCGCATCGCGCAGGATCTGGGACTGGAGCTGACAGAGCTGGTACCGCGCCTGTTCCGGGTGGCGTCCAAAGGCCATGGGGACCTTCTGGAGGTAAATCTGCAGAATGGCATTTTGTTTGTGAATTCTCGGATCGACCGCGAGGAGCTGTGCGGGAGGAGCGCGGATTGCAGCATCCACCTAGAGGTGATTGTGGAGAGGCCGCTGCAGGTTTTCTATGTGGCGGTGGAAGTGAAGGACATTAACGACAGCCCGCCTGTGTTCCCAGCGACACAAAAAAATCTGTTTATTTCCGAAAGTAGGGCTCTTGACTCTCATTTTTCACTAGAGGGCGCCTCGGATGCAGATATTGGGGTCAACGCTCTGTTGACTTACAGCCTGAGCTCCAACGAGTATTTCTTTCTGGAAGTACCGGCCAACAATGACCAGGTAAAACCACTTCAACTGGTACTAAAAAAAAATTTAGACAGGGAAGTAGCTTCGGAGCTTCACTTGGTGCTTAAAGCAACAGATGGAGGCAAACCTGAGCTGACAGGTACTGTAGAGTTACAGATCACAGTGCTAGATGTAAATGACAATGCCCCAGTGTTTGATGAGGAAGTCTATCATGTAAAATTACTGGAAAATACAAAGAGTGGTACTCAGGTTATTAGACTTAACGCCTCGGATTTGGACGAGGGTTCAAATAGCCATATTCTTTATTCCTTTGCAACTGACGCCTCCCCAGATACACAAGCATCTTTTTGCATAGATTCAGCCAGTGGAGAAATAAAAGTAAATGGAAAAATAGATTTTGAGGAAACTAAATTATGGAAGCTGCAAATAGAAGCAGTTGATAAAGGAATTCCCCCAATGTTTGGTCACTGTACAATCTTGATGGAAGTCTTGGACATCAATGATAATGCTCCAGAGTTGCAAGTGACTTCACTAGCGCTTTCTGTTCCTGAGGATGCTCCACTGGGGACTGTCATCGCCTTAATCAGTGTAAACGACCGTGACGCTGGTGACAATGGACAAGTTACCTGCTCACTATCACCACATGTCCCTTTCAAGCTGTTGTCCACCTTCAAGAATTACTATTCTTTGGTACTGGACAATGCCCTGGACCGCGAGAGCATGTCAGAGTATGCCGTTATAGTGACCGCGCGGGACCGGGGCTCGCCTTCGCTATCTGCCACCACCAGAGTGTCTGTGGAGGTGGCCGACGTAAATGACAACGCGCCGGCCTTTGCGCAGCCCGAGTACACGGTGTTTGTCAGGGAGAACAATCCGCCAGGCTACCACATCTTCACGGTGTCAGCGCAGGACTTGGACGCGCAGGAGAACGCATTGGTGTCCTACTCGCTGGTGGAGCGGAGAGTGGGCGAGCGAGCTCTGTCAAGCTACGTGTCCGTGCACTCGGAGAGCGGCAAGGTGTATGCACTGCAACCTCTGGACCATGAGGAGCTGGAGCTGCTGCAGTTCCAGGTGAGCGCTCGCGACGCTGGCGTGCCGCCTCTGGGCAGTAATGTGACGCTGCAGGTGTTTGTGCTGGACGAGAATGACAACCCTCCCATACTGCTACCTCCTGGGGCAGGAGGCGGGGGCAGCTCAGTGAGCCAGCTGGTGTCTCGGTTAGTGGGCACCGGCCACGTGGTAGCGAAGGTGCGTGCAGTGGATGCGGACTCTGGCTACAATGCATGGTTGTCTTATGAGCTGCAGCCGGTGGTGGGTGGTGCGCGCAACCCGTTCCGCGTGGGGCTGTACACGGGTGAGATCTGCACGACCCGCGCCCTGGACGAAGCAGACGCTCCACGCCAGCACCTGCTGGTGCTGGTGAGGGATCATGGAGAGCCCGTGCTGGCGGCCACGGCCACTGTGCTGCTGTCGCTGGTGGACAACGGCCAGGCTCCTAAATCCTTTTCGCAAGAGTCTTTGGGTACCACAAACTCAGAGACGGCACTGGTGAACGTGAACGTATATCTGATCGTCGCCATCTGCGCAGTATCCAGCCTGTTGGTGCTCACGCTACTGCTATACACAGCTATGCGATGCTCGGCGCCTCCCACCGAGGGCTGGTGTGGGCCAGGGAAGCCCATGCTAGTGTGCGCCAGCGCAGCGGGGAGCTGGTATTACTCGCAGCAGAGGCAGCGGAGGGTGTGTTCTGGGGAGGGCACACCCCCACCCCCACCCCCACCCAAGACCGACCTCATGGCTTTCAGCCCCAGTGTTCCTCCTGGTTCGAGTTCTGGAAAAAGTGGAGAACAACAGGAGATTTGCGGGAATGTAAGTACAGTAATTCTGGGGTGTATTTAATGCCTATTAAGGTCAATAACATAGAAGTTCACCAACATGTTACTGTAAAGTTTATCGCTTCATTTATTTCTTTTGGCCTTTCTTTTCCAATGGCTTACTTTAAAGCACACTGGAAGTTCAGCCATTTTAAAAATTTCTTTTACAACTGTCTTTATGAACACACCAGGAATATTTGTTGGTAGAAATAATAATAGTAATAGCAGTAATGTAATAGATGGATAAAGCATAAGTTGAAGTCAGGAAGGAGATAAGAAATAGAGGGTGTGGGGAAGGTTTAAATACTTTACTTCTGAATGCTGCAACAAGGTCATTCTTCCTATTTATTTTCTTATTATAAATGGGGTCCTTCACTCATTATGTTTACGAGTTCAAAGTTATTATAATAATGCATAACTTTATAATTAAGTTAATTTAATTTCAAATATTTAAATCCTATTATGCATTAGTTTACTTATTACTAGTGGTCATGGGCTGGTGAGGTGGCCTCATTTTATAAATCATTTTGTTTCTTAATAATCAAAGGTATGCTTCTTTGAGGTAGTGGGTGGAGTTCTCCTTAATTTTAGGGATGATTTTACTTCTTTCTGTCTTTTTTGTAAAAGATTTTACTTATAATTTTCAGAGAGAGGGGAAGGGAGAGAGGCAGAGAGAGAGAGAGAGAGAAACATCAATGTATGGTTGCTTTTCACTTGCCTCCAGCTACGGACCTGGCTGGAGATCTGGCTTGCAATCTAGTTATGTGCTCTGGCTGGGAATCGAACCAGTGACCTTTGGGTTTGCAGGCCTGCACCTATCCACTGAGCCACCAGCCAGGGCCTTCTTTCTGTCTTTATCCCTCCACAATTTCAAGCTCATTTTCTTCATAGTCTTCAGTTGCTTTATGTAGATATTTTTCTTTATTTCCTGGTATAAACACAGTTTTTCTAATTGCCTGTTGAACTCATTGCTGTTCTACTCCACATCAACTTATTAAGCTCCTCTACTGTACTTGGAAGATTTTTTTGAGCATTAATTATACTTAGATTTCTCCCATTTATTGTACCTGCCATGATGCTATGTGGAAATATCTTTGGGTTAAAAATGTATGCTTCTTTGTGCTTTGAGCTTAAGAACACCTTCCCATGAAGTGTGACATTACTTCCTGTGTTCACCAAGCCACTTGGTCTTCAAAATGACATTGCTTAACTTCCACTTGACAGTTCTGCTTGGCTTTAATACCTGAAAATGGTGTTGTTGATTGCATTTCAGCATTTAACATGGACTACATTACATATATTTGATACAAGCACTGTTTCTTTTTGTCAAAAAGCTATATTTGTGTGAATTTTCTTTAAAAAGATCACAGAGAAATTTTATTTATAGCTGTAAGTTTGAATCAAATAATGTGGAAGGATATTTGGCTCCAGTTTACAAATTAGAGATCCTTTAATTAGATTGTGTGGAAAATAAGTTAAACATGATAATTTACATGTGAAAGGAGAACCATATTATAGTAGAGAGGATGAACTTAATAGAAATGCTGTAAAGGCATTAGTGGTCATTTTCTGCCTAAAAAGTAGGATGATTTCCATGAAGATGGACATTAAGAAATCATCAACCAGGTCACATAACCAGGTTGCAAGCTAGGTCTCTAGCCAGGTCCTTAGTTGGAGGCAGGTGAAAGGCAACCATACATTGATGTTTCTCTCCCTATCTGCCTCTATCCCTTACCCTCTCTCTGGAAATAATAAATTAAATCTATTTAAAAATCTTCAGAAAAGGAAAACCCATGCCCTAGTTATTGTAATGGAATTAGTTTTTATTCTTATCTATAGAGCAGAGCAAGAGCAAACATTGGTCACTAACTATCATAAACCTTCATGATTTGAACTATTTCTATTTGTTAGGTGTGAATAATGAGGGGCTTAAAATATACTATTTCATTAATTCTTATAACAATGTGTAAATTACATGGAACTATCCAAATTTTGAAGATGATATAAGAACTGGTAAGATACCTGTCTCTTCCACTACCATCCAGCTAATATATGAGAGAAATGGTATTCAAGTGTATATCTTTGAGACTCCAGACCCATTCTTTTATCACTTCAGAGTTTTCTGCAGTAAATCTTTTCTCCGATCAGGCATAGTTCTGGCTAGAAAAATAAAGTATAACTGTATACAAATAACTTGTCCTCTCTGTTTTGCTTAGAAAATAAGATCTTCATGATTATCTTCATGATTCATTTTGTACAATGCCATAAGAATTAAGATTTTTATGTTATTAAGTGATTTTTTTCCTTAGAAGAGTTCATGATTATCATTATTGTATATGTTAATCAATGCCACATTGAGATAAGTATTTACATTTTTTAATCAGCAAATAATTAAGAGTTGTCTTATAAGGACAATGGATCAGTTGTTTGAAAGTTATATGAATAATAAGAATCATTTAATATATGAAAAAATCAGAAGACTTTGGTCTGCAATGTTCTTGCTGAACACCAAACCCAAATGACACATCTGAAAATGACCTTGTCCTTTTAACACTTTGAATAAGGATGATGTTTTGGACAAATATAAGTGGTATATGACTATTTCTGGGGTCCAGAACATCAACAAATGATTAAACACATGTTTCCAAAGTTGCATGTTCTTAGAACGTGTTTAGGTCTTTCAGGATTCAGCATACTTCAGTTTTAGTGTTGTCTGAAAGATTTGTGCTAACTGTACAAATAATGTGTGATCAAATAACTATATATACTTGAATAAGCCATGATAGGGCAGAGTGAACATCACTGACTATAGCCTATAGTTTTTTTTAATGGCTAACTTTAAAAATATTTTATTTATTTATTTTTAGAGAGAGGGGAAGGGAGGAAGAAAGAAGGAGAGAGACATAGAATGAGAGAGAGACACTGATTGGTTGCCTCTCTAATAACCCTAACTGGGGATGTGGTCTGCAACCTAGATATGTGCTCTGACCAGGAATTGAACCAGTGACTCTGGTTCACAGGCCAGCGCTCAATCCACTGAGCCACACTAGCCAGGGCTAGAATTTTGTTAATACAATGTTAAATAGTACTTCTACTTTGATTTTGAAGACCCTCCTGGTTTTCCAAGAATGACTTCAAGATTTATTTCTTTGTTTTATGTTGTCAATAAAGAAATAGTATTTGACCTATTATGAAATATTAGTGGATGATGAGGACAAGTAGAACATTAAACCATGCACTCTAATACATGACTAGCCGCACACCCAGTTGGAACTTAAGACTAATAAGATTGGTTTAGTAAAGGTCAGGCACAAAGTTTCTCAATTTTGTCCATTGATTTTACAAAATAAATTTATAGATTATATTGATGTGGCTTCTTGGCACTAGCCTCTTGCCAGATCTCAGGCCAGTCTGCAAAGATGAGTTCAAAGATAGCATAATCTCTTCTAAAGAGGCTAGTTGATAGATGGTAATAGCTGAAATATCACAGCCAAAATGCAAAAGATGAGTCATTCATTAAGACAAGATAGGAAATGTTTTTGACTTGGTGTCTAGTGTCACTTTATATACTCACAAAATACCACATTACTGAAGAGTAGTCCTTTTTTTAAAAAAATTGTTATTTATTTGTTTTTAGAGAGAAGGGAAAGAAGAAAGGAGTAGATAAACATCAGTGTGTGAGGGAAACATCAATCAGTTGCCTCTCACATGCCCCCAAATGGAGACTTTGCCTGCACCCAGACATGTGGGCCACCCCAGAATCAAACCATCAACCTTTTGATTTTCATGCCAATACTCAACTCACTAAGCCACACCAATATGGGCTGGAAAGTAATTTTTAAATTAACATCTGATTTTAATTCAGACATGTAATATGATCATTGTACTTGAGTAAACTCTTTTATCCGTTTCTCTATCTACTTTTGAAGACTCCACAATTACGTGTCACACACACACAATTACATCTCAATCCTTAATTTCCATAGTGAATGAATGAGTGTCTTTTGCTTCTTTTTTCTCTAAAATAAATCTGACAGACTTTAAATATCATGTCAAATCGACTGTAATCTAGTGTAATGTTATATTTTGAGTAGAGGTCTGTATAACTGTTTAACAGATGTACAACACAATTCAGTGTCATAAAAGGTGATGAGCCTGTTTTGCTAGTTTTTAAAAAAAGATTTTGCATTTAATTTAATAAGAATTCTAACAGAATGATAATATCAAGAAAAGAGTAAATTTGAAAAAAGAAACAAGATCCAAAATTGAAAATAGAATACATGGTGGGGTAAAAGTAGGTTTACAGTTGTTTTATGAAAAATAATATAACAATTAATAAATAATATAAGAATAAACTGTTTCATGTACTTATAACTATAAACATACTTTTGTATGTTTACATATGTAAACATACTTTTGCTCCCATACTTATACACATGTGTTTATATTAAAGGAAAAGAAAACTAGTCACATAAATATGCTACTAATTTTTCATGTCATTACAATATTTTTAGATTGGAGATAAACCAGCAAAACTATACAACAAAGTACTCAAGCTAGAGTGATATATTCTGAATCACTTTCTACTCTTCCTCTTCCATTGTATCCTCTTCCATCACCCTTAAGTCCCAAGGCTATATGAACACACAAAGGACATGTCACCAAATTACAACTTCAGGTAATGGAAACTCATTAATAATTTCCATTTTCTACTTGTTTATGAAGTTGAATTTCCACAGATGCTGAAATCATTTGCCATTTGGTTAGCTTGATTGATTATTTTTTAGTGCACTATTGGGCACATAAGGGAGATATAATTAGAAAAATATCCCATGTTTTGGATAAATCTAAAATTCAACAAGAAACAGGTCAGCTATTTTCACCAACATATTTTCAGTAGATATACAAAAAAACTAATTCAAGTGACTTGGAAATACCAATATAGTATAGACATTTTCAAAGTGATTTTTATTTTATTGAATGAGATTGAGATTCATTCTATAGTTGAAAGATGACTTCTGTCATATCACTGATGCCATTACATAATTTATCATTTTGACACATCATATTATATTGTTTGTGATGCAACCTACATTAGAATATAAAATTTACATAAAATATAAATTTAATCTACATCAACTAACTTTTCCCCTGTCAATTCTATGTTTTAAACTACCAAGTTTGAAAACATTTTTTTGTTTTTCTGTTTTTCAATGGCTATAACATTCCTTACAATAAGATCCAATTAAATGTAAATAATAAAGATTCAAAACTAAGGAAAATATGTATAGAAGGCAAGTGCACATAGATGGGAACACAATATGCAGGACTTAAGACTAAATAGTTGTTAAAAACTTTACTTTTGTTTGCATTTCCTAGCAGCCAAAGTGACAAAAGAGACTTGAAGTAAAATAATTCAAATTTGTATATGAGGAACAATACCTTTAGGGAGTGGTTAATCATAGTTTTTCATAAAGTTACTATTAGAATTGACCTCTTCGTATGTATGTAGGTAAGTAAAAGAATAGTTTTATAACACTAAAACATAGGAACAAAAATTTAGATTTGATGTTATTCTAGACTAAAATGCCATTTATCACATACTCTCAGTTTCAATATGACTTAAAATATGAATATTACATAAATAAGCACTTTGAAAACTATACTTTTGGGTTTAAATAGCATGAAACAGGAAATTATTTTTTTCCTCTTTAAGTGAAATCTTGTGGTATTGAATGTAGTGTACAGTACTCACAATTTCAGGCACAAGGTGTCGCTCTTTGCTTGGTGGAAATAGTTCATTCAAAGATTGGTCCGACTATCCAGGAACTCCGCATGGGAAACGACTCCATCATGCTGGTTGCTACTGTTAAAGGATCCTTAACAGCTTCTCAAAAATTCAGCGAGATTTTAAACCCAAAACCGGAGTCTCTGATACTGTAAGTGTAAAGGATCTTATTTTGCAAGTCAATGTTGTATGAGATGTTTGAATTTCAAAGAAGAGGACTGGGCACTCAGCAACTGCTGCTGTCTCTTCTGTTCTTCACACTCTGGGAGTCTGGGGACGGTCAGGTCCACTACTCAGTCCTGGAGGAGGCCAAGCACGGCACCTTCGTGGGTCGCATCGCTCAGGACCTGGGGCTGGAGCTAGCGGAGCTGGTACCGCGCCTGTTCCGGGTGGCGTCCAAAGGCCGCGGGGATCTTCTGGAGGTAAATCTGCAGAATGGCATTTTATTTGTGAATTCTCGGATTGACCGTGAGGAGCTGTGCGGGCGGAGCATGGAGTGTAGCATCCACCTGGAGGTGATTGTGGAGAGGCCGCTGAAGATTTTCCATGTGGAGGTGGAGGTGAAGGACATTAATGACAATCCACCCGTTTTCTCGCTGAGAGAACAAAAGCTGCTGATTTCTGAATCTAAGCAACTTGACTCGCGATTTCCTCTAGAGGGCGCTTCTGATGCGGATATAGGAATAAATGCTCTATTGACATACAGCCTAAGTCAAAATGAGTATTTTTCTTTAGAATTACCAACAAATAGTAGGCAGACTAGTAGACTATCACTTGCATTAAAGAAGTCTCTAGATAGGGAAAAAACTCCGGAAATCAGTTTGCTTCTGACGGCTGCTGATGGGGGAAAACCGGAGTTAACTGGCACGGTTCAGCTTTATGTCCGCGTCTTGGATATAAACGACAATGATCCAGAATTTGAACAATCAGAATACAAGGTGAGATTAATGGAAAATGCAGCGAAAGAAACGTTTGTGATCAAGTTGAACGCTACAGATCGAGATGAAGGCGTCAATGGGGAGGTAACGTACTCCATGTTGTCGGTTAAGCCCAATGGAAAACCCTTATTTACAATAGATGAAAATAATGGAGAGGTGAGGGTCAATGGAACTTTAGATTATGAAAAAAA
Source organism: Noctilio leporinus (assembly GCA_004026585.1). NCBI lineage: Eukaryota > Metazoa > Chordata > Mammalia > Chiroptera > Noctilionidae > Noctilio > Noctilio leporinus. The sequence continues at coordinate 382,671 of PVIW01000798.1, forward strand.
CAAGCTTTATGAAATTGAAGTACAGGCTACAGATAAGGGAAATCCTTCGATGGCAGGTCACTGTACAGTCTGGGTAGAAATCTTAGATGCCAATGATAACGCCCCTGAAGTCACCGTGACTTCCCTTTCTCTCCGGGTACCAGAGGACACTCAGCCTAGCACAGTCATTGCGTTGATTAGTGTATCCGACCATGACTCTGGTGTCAACGGACAAGTGATATGTTATTTAACGCCCAACGTTCCCTTCAAAATCATGTCCACATTCAAAAACTATTATTCACTAGTGTTGGACCGTGCACTGGACCGCGAGAGCGTGGCAAACTATGAGCTGGTGGTGACCGCGCGGGACCTGGGCTCACCTTCACTGTCAGCCACTACCAGCTTGTCAGTGGAAGTTGCAGACGTGAACGACAACGCGCCGACGTTCGCGCAGCCAGAATACACAGTGTTCGTCAAGGAGAACAACCCACCCGGCTGCCACATCTTCACGGTGTCCGCGCAGGACTTGGATGCTCAGGAGAACGCGCTGGTGTCCTACTCGCTGGTGGAGCGGAGGGTGGGCGAGCGTGCGCTGTCGAGCTACGTGTCTGTGCACTCGGAGAGCGGCAAGGTGTATGCACTGCAGCCTCTGGACCATGAGGAGCTGGAGCTGCTGCAGTTTCAGGTGAGCGCTCGCGACGCTGGCGTGCCGCCTCTGGGCAGCAACGTGACGCTGCAGGTATTTGTGCTGGACGAGAACGACAACGCGCCGGCGCTGCTGCCTCCTGGGGCGGGCAGCAGGGGCAGCGAGGTGAGCGAGTTGGTGGTACAATCAGTGGGTGCGGGCCACGTGGTAGCAAAGGTGCGTGCGGTGGATGCAGACTCTGGCTACAATGCGTGGCTGTCTTATGAGCTGCAGCCGGTGGCAGGTGGTGAGCGCTCTCCATTCCGCGTGGGGCTGTACACGGGTGAGATCAGCACGACACGAGCCCTGGATGAGGCGGACGCTCCGCGCCAGCGCCTGCTGGTGCTGGTGAAGGACCATGGCGAGCCGGCTCTGGCGGCAACTGCCACCGTGCTGCTGTCGCTGGTGGACAGTGGTCAGGCCCCGAAGACCTCGTTGCGGACGTCGGCGGCGGCCACGGACCCAAAGTTGTCGCTGGTGGATGTGAACGTGTATCTGATTATCGCTATCTGCGCAGTGTCCAGCCTGTTGGTGCTCACGCTGCTGCTGTACACAGCTTTGCGGTGCTCGGCGCCGCCCACTGAGGGAAAGTGTGGGCCAGGAAAGCCAATGCTGGTGTGCGCTAGCGCGGTTGGGAGCTGGTCTTACTCGCAGCAGAGGCGGCAGAGGGTGTGCTCCGGGGAGGGGCCGCCCAAGACGGATCTCATGGCCTTCAGCCCCAGCCTTCCTCCAGATGTGAATAGAGAAGATGGAGAGGAAAGGCAGGAGTTGGGATCAAATTATCTTGGGCAGGTGAGTTCTATAGATTCCCTCTATGTTGAAATCTAAGTTAAAATTTAAAATAATCAGTTTATATCATAGAAATTTTTAATGACTACTGTGTATTTTGAGTATTCTTTAAAGAAGAATGTTAGTGAAATGCCATATAATACAATTTTGATCATGAAGAATCTAGTTTTTTAGCCAGTAAATGTCTTTTTTGTTCTAATATTTTGTTAGAAAATGTCAGGGAATGTAAGATTGACTTTCCCATGATCACTTTATTAGAAATGTTTCTACTTATCACTGATCTATTCAGGACACTTTATTTTATCCCTAATCCTCAAAAATGTAGATAACCACTATTCTCATTCTCCTTGTCTTTTAATGGCCTTTTGCCTTGATATTTTCATATCATTCTATCACTTGATGTTTTTCACTTCAGGCTTGTATCAAAGATACAACATTCTACTAGAACTGAAAGGACTTACCCCTCTTTTTCTGTGCTGTTAAACATCCACCGCTCAGTGTCCATCAGATAGTCTCTAGTTTTGCCTCTACTGATAAGATAAAACTTGCTTTATTATTATTTGCAGTAAAAAGGACAGTCTTGCATTCAAGTATGCTGCTTTCATGGAAATAATATAATTAAAAGTCTGTTTACTTTTTATTTTGTTCCATAAAATGGGTAGAGATTTATCCACTACACACTCAGTCAGAACTCCAAGACTTATGCTTCCAAAGTAAGCTAGGCAAATAAAGTTACTTATGTTACTCAATCAAGTCGTTCAAACTTGCTAAGGGCATGTGTATAAGCTTACGATATCTGCAAAACATGTTATGTGACTTTTTCCTGTTTTTTTTTTAAAATAATTTTTAAAGGAATGAGTTAACTGTTAATGTAATGCTTATTGGCAATGATTGTTTCATCTAGTTCACCTTTTAAATATTTTATTTATTTATTTATTTCTAGAGATAGGAAAGGAGAGAGAAAGAAAGGGGGAGAAACATTGATGTGCATAAATATATTCATTGGTTGCCTCTCCCATGCCCCTACCTGGGGACCTGGCTGGAAACCCAGGCATGTGCTATGCCTGGGAATTGAACCAGTGACCTTTTGGTTCTCAGACCACACCCAATCCACTGAGCCATACCAGCCAGGGCATTTCACCTCTTAAAGGTCCCATATTTTAATGCCTTATTTCTAATATTTGTGAACTTATCTTTCCATTCGGTATAATCACTTCTGAAGATTCTAGCAAAGATCATTTACCTCTCAGTCATTTTTCCAATTTAGTGATTCTTGGCTACATGTAGGATGGTCCATTACTGACTTCATTGGGAATCCAACAAAAATCACATGTGGCTATGCTCCCCCTAAAATTACACAGCATACCATTTGGTGTAATACTGAAGGACACCATGCTGAAGCTCATCCTTGACATCTTGTCATGAACTTTTGTATGTCAATATTAGTAGCCTAAAACATTCTTTATTTCAAACTAGGCAATCATATTAAATATTAAATATTTCAGACTCAAAAGTGTTAAACCATCATATCTTTTATGAAACTGTAAATATAAAGAATGTGCATGTTAGGTGGGACATACAATATTACCCATATCCAAATGAAGTTCTTGGAATGACTCAAAATCATTTAAATTTTAAAAATATATTAAAATATTTTAAGTAGTTTACAATTTTGCAAATCATTTTATTTACAGTATTTGGGTAATTGATGAACAGTTTTCTTATCTCAAACTATGTAAACTAATTTTTAGAAACCTATTTTTTTTACACTTGTTCTATATATTTCAGGATTATATTCTTACTTGTAAGATGATTATTTCAACCTATTTTCTAGTTCAAAAGTTTAGATAGTAAACTAAAGTGTTTCTATCTGTTTAATTATTTAATTATATCTAACCATGTGACAACTAAGTAACACACCAATTTTTTAAACTGTGTACTTATTAAACAATAATTCAACAGTACCCCCTTCCTCAGCTCCTAGGAACCACCATTTTGTTTTCTGTTTCTATGAATTTGGCTAATCCAAGAATCTCATATAAGGGAAATATTATTTAAAAAAAAACAGGTATAGAGTATTTTCTGTGACTGGTTTATTTTACTTAGCATAGGGTCCTCAAGAGTCATCTATGTAGTATGTATAGAATTTCCTTCATTTTAAAGGGTGGGTAATGTTGTATATATTCCACATTTTATTTATCTACTCAGTAGAGTGGGAAAAATACCTCTTTAAGAATTCATAACTACAAGCTAGTTTCCTCACATGACAGTGGAGCAGGACCTAGCACATGTGTGGAGTCTGAGAAACCTGAAGCTAGGACTTTAACTCAAAATTATCTAAGTTTTTAAGGTAATGTGTAAGATAAACTGATTTTGAACACATCACTTTTTTTCCCCAGTAATGTTCTTTAGCATTTATGGTGTATTGACTATCTTTGAAAATGGAAGATAGAAATAGAAGAAACTTGGGGTCATATTAGATAATTCAATAGTTTGATAGCATCAAATTCAAAATTAATCAGTGTTTTTGATTAACTAGGAGTCAGTTTTATAGTTCCCTTGTTATTTTATGCTTGTAGAACCATTCTTGGTTATTATTTTCTGGTTCTGTAAAGATGTCATATCTCAGTTCTCTTTATTATTATTATACATGGAAGGAGTGGTGTCAAATTATTGGTTTAAAGATTTTTGAGTTGAATTTTAGTGAGTTTGTTTAATCTATATTTTCTTGTTCACAACTAGTTGTTGTATCTTATCAGTTTTATTTTCTCTTAAAGTTGGCCTTGAATTGATAAATAAAATTATGGAAAGTATTTTGATTTTTCCTCTCATCCTAGTCACATAATCCTTGTAAGTAGATTTTAATTACTTATTTTTAGAGAGAAGGAAGGGTGGGATAAAGTGAGGGAGAGAATCATGTATTGTTTGCCTCTCAAAACTGCTGGACCAGTGACCAAACCCACAACCCGGGCGTGTGCCCTGATCAGGAATTGAACCAGTAGCCTCTCACTTGCCAGATGATGTTGAACTAACTGAGCCACACTAGTTAGGGCATAGTCACCTAAGTTTTTGAAGAGAGGCACATTCTGAGTAATGAAGTGCCCTGAAAGGGAAAATTTATAGAAAAACTAAGAGGTTATTATGAAGTTTATATTCTTTTGACTTTAGTCATTGAGCTTAGGTTCCAAAATATTTCACCTGATCTTCACTACCACTTCAGAATATTGTGAAATTTGGAGGCATTGACTTAACATTTCACATGAAAACCTTTACACCTGCTATAGTAAAAGTTTCCAGAATCTGTATTCAACCCTCATCTTAACATGTCATGAAATTGTATAAAAAGTCACTACATTTGAGAATCAAAGAATCAAAAACAATAACAGCTTCCATATTTATGATGAATTCCAATATTCACAGATTTGTAAATAAAATAATTTATATGAATGAATGGAATATTAAGTTTGTTTTTCTTTACTAAATAGGGGAATTCTTTTACTTTCTCCCAAAGTCCTACAATGAAGTGCTTCTGTACAAGTCATTACAAGTGTGAATAATAAGTAATATAGTGGCAGAAGTTATGATATTGTTTTTTATTTTATTCTACATGATATCTAAACAGTAGTTTTTGATATACCTACATCAATTATTATTTTATGATAATATTTTATGACTTTGAAACAGAACATTAAAAAAGCCCTGCAGAATGATGGAAGTATAGTATGTGTGTTGTCACTAATATCATATATTTAAAAATAGGAATTTACAAATGGTTCATGAAAATATTCAAAAGTTGAAAAATTTTAAGTGACCCAGGAAGTGGTTACAACAAAAAAAGAACCACAGGATTTTTCTTGAACATACAGTCAGTCACATAATGTCACTGTATACTAAAAAGGTGAAAAGGGAAAATTTGTCTCACAACCCAGATTCCAACCATTCACAGAATGTGATTGACTCCATATCAAGCAAAATTGTGGGTAAATTGACTACATAAACTTACAGTAAAGGGAGATTGCTCATAAAGGTTCTTGACCAGCATTCCTCTAAACGGTACATTCCTGCCTGAGAGACCTACTTATCTGCAATAATGCTTACAAGGCGAGGAGGCCCAGGAGCCCAGTGTCTGCTGCTGTCGCTTCTGCTCCTCACGACCTGGAAGGTGGGGAGCGACCCCGTCCACTACTGGGTCCCTGAGGAGATCAAATACTGCACTTTCGTGGGCCGCATCACGCAGGACCTGGGACTGGAGCCTGCAAACGTGGTACCGCGCCTATTTGGAGTGACATCCAAAGGCCACGGGGACTGTCTGGAGGTACATCTGCAGAATGGCAGTTTGTGAATTCTCGGATTGACCGCGAGGAGCTCTGTGGGCGGAGCCTGGAGGTGGTCGTGGAGAGGCCACTGCAGGTTTTCCACTTGGAGTTGGAAGTGAAGGACATTAACGACAAACCTCGCATGTTCACAGAACAAATAATACTTATTTCTGAATCTGCACCTCTGGATTCTCATTTTCCTCTAGAGGGCGCTTCTGATGCGGATATGGGGGGAACTCTGACAGGTTGTCTAAATGAGCATTTTACTTTTAAGATAATAACAAAAAACGATAAAAGTATATTGGCTGAACTGGTTCTTGGGAAGTCCTTGAATAGAGAGGAAATGCCATAACTTGATTTATCGTTGACTGCCATGGATGGCGGTGACCCAGAGCTAATAAGCTCCGCTCATATTAAAATAACCATCCTGAATGTGAATGATAATGCCTAGTTATAAAGCAGTGCTGTTTGAAAATGTCCCCAATGCCACAAGAGTGATTCAACTAAATGCTTCTGAAGTAGACGAAGGACTGAATAGAGAAGTTTCTTATGGCGTCAGAATAATTTTGCCAGCAAGTAAAAATAAAAAAGTATGTTTTCAATAAATTAGAAAAAGATGAAATTAGAATTTTGGGGGAACTGGATTTTGAAGAGAATACTGAATATGAAATTCAAGTTTATGCCACTGATAAAGGGATTTCATCCATGGCAGGTCACTGCACAGTCCTGGTGGGAATTCTAGATCTGAATGACAATACACCCCAGGTAATGGTTACTTCACTGTCACTAACAGTTCAAGAAGATACTTAGGTGGGCACTGTCATTGCCTTGATCAGGGTGCCTGACCCTGACTCTGGCAACGATAGGCAGGTGACCTGCTCACTAATATCCCATGTTCCCTTCATCCTGGTGTACACCTTCAAGAATTACTATTCGCGGGTGCTGGACAGCACCTTGGTCTATGGAAGTGTGCAGTAGTGACTGCGCAGGACGGTGATTTGCCTTAGCTCTCAGCCACAGCCATTGTGTCCTTGGAGGTGGCCAACGTGAACAATGCGACAGCGTTCGAGTAGCCCAAGTACACGGTGTTCATTAAAAAGAACAACCCACCCGGCTGCCACATCTTCACGGTATCGGTGCGGGACTTGGATGCGCAGGAGAACGTGCTGGTGTCTTTTCTACTCGCTGGTGAAGTGGCAGGTGGGAGAGTAGTGCGCTGTCGAGCTATGAGTCTGCATGCGAAGAGATATTGGAGTGCCTTCTCTAGGCAGCAACGTGACACTGCAGGTGTTTGTGCTGGAAGAGAATGACACCGTGCCAGCGCGGCTGCCTCCTGGGGCAGGCGGCGGGGACAGGTTGGTGAGTGAGCAGGTCAGTGGGCACGAACCACGTAGTAGCGAAGGTGCGCGGTGGATGCAGACTCTGGCTACAATGCATGGTTGTCTTATGAGCTGCAGCCAGAGGTGGGTGGTGAGCGCAGCCTGTTCTGAGTGGGGTTCTACACAGGTGAGATCAGCACGACACGAGACCTGCTGGTGCTGGTGAAAGACCATGGCGAGCCACCTCTAGCAGCCACTGCTGCTGGACACTGGTCACACCCCAAAGATCTCGTCGCAGATATCAACGGAGGCCACGGACCCAAAGCTGACACTGGTGGATGTGAATGTATATCTATCTGATCATTGCCATCTGTGCAGTATCCAGCCTGTTGGTGCTCACACTGATGCAGTACACAGCGCTACGGTGCTCAGCATCACCCACTGAGGGCATGTGCAGGCCAGTGAACCCCACTCTGGTGTGCTCCAGCTCCAGTGCAGTGGGGAGCTGGTCCTACTGGAAGCATCACCGGCAGAGGGTGTGCTCTGGAGGGGGATTGCCCAAGGCAAATCTCAAGGCCTTCAGTCCTAGTCTTCCACACTCAGTAAAGGATTGTTTAAATTATTCCAGAGAAGTAAATTGTTATGTATATTTGTTTCTTTTGCTTTAAACCACCAATATCTTCTCTTCTGTGGTACATGCTCAGTCATTTGACCTTTTATATAAGTGCCCAAATTTTCATGTATTGATGAATGAGATATTGAACTGGGAACCATTGATTAGCACACTTTAAACATTTCTATTAATAGTTCTATCATTTTCCCCATTATCTATGAATGATTAGCCTTGAAAATATTAGTACACTACAGTGAAACTAAATGTTTGATAACTGTTAAATTTATTTTTAATTTGAACTTAACTTCATGATTATAGAAAATTCACTGAGATTAATGCAAAGAGTTTCTAGATGCTATTAACTATATTCCTTTACTGTTTTTCATGTGCATAGGCTTGTAAAATAGTCTCCTTGATCACCGTTCTAATTTCTGTACAATCTATTTCCAGATATTATATCAATAATAATTATGTTATTAATTATAACAAAATATGTTTGTTATTATTCACACAAAGTGCCTTTGTTCTTTCCAGTAGAATTGGCTATAATACTCTTTATTTACATAAAATATAATAAAGTAATTTCATATTTAAGATGTTATAGTAACAATCAAAAGCAGGATACATCTTATAATTGATGGTTTATAATAATTTACCTGTTTGTATGGGGGGGTTCACACATAAATAATGGTGCACCTTACATTCATGACTTATTTAGTCAATAAAATGTAAGAATACTTATTGATCATTTATTATTTTCCAGGACCTGTGCTAGGTATTTAATTGCATTATCTCACTTAATTTTCAAGTCAACCCTACTGTGCCAGAATAGTTATCATTGTCATTTTACTGATGAGAAACCCAAATATTAAGCCACATAGATAGTTAGAAGTGGCTCAAACTCAGTTTTGGAAAATGCCAAACCCATTATGACATATTATTGCTCTGAAACTATTATTAGGTAAATGTTCTAAGTGCATTTTACATGTTGAAACTTCCTTCTACCAAATATCCAGAAACTCTCTTGGATCAGAGAGTGAAGCCTTAAATCCCTCAGCCTAGTAGTGAAGACATCAAGCTTTCCTGCCTTTTGCCTACTACACACTCACATATCTTTAATATAGGCCATGGAATATGGCATATGTTCAATCAATATTTTGAAATGAATATAGGGTATTAAATAAACTGCTTGGGTGATTCTCTTCCTTGTAGAAGTTGGGGTGGGCTCCAGAGATTAGGCAGTGTTTTATTGAAGAGTGCCTGGAAAATAGCTAACATTTCAACCGGAAGGTCTTATAGATGAAGAGATAAGTATGACTAAATGAGCAGAGTTTGCTCTTCACTATAGTGAATGTGTACTTGAAAGATTGGATCAAGAGAGATTCTGAAAGAAGGAAAGCTAGTAAAGAATATTTTATAATACTTTAGATATCAACTAATGAGGACTTAAATTATGATAGCTGAAATGGATTAAGAGAAACTAACTAACTAACATGTGGAAGAGGCATTGGTAAAGTAGAAGCAGCCAGATAATGACTGAATCAATACAATGATAATAAAAATTCAAAAGTATATGATACTAACTTTTTTAGTTTGGTCACCTGGAAGGATGTGATTACCTTAACCAAGATGCAGAATGGAGTTGGAGAAATAGTTTGTACATGTTTGTGATGCTAGGGAATGGAGAGGAACATTTAAAGAATATTACTTGAGGTTCTAGAAGAATACCATTAGGATTGGAAATATGGACCTGGAGCTCAGGGGAGATTACAGATGTAGATTTGTAATCTCATTCTCTTATGAAAAATACATAAAAACAACAATAACAACAACAACAACAACAACAAAATTACCAAAGAGAGATGACAAAACAAAAAGTAGTCCTGGCCAGGCAGCTTAGTTGGTTAGAACATTGCCCCAATACACCAAAATTGTGGGTTCAATCCTTGGTCAGGGCACATACAAGAAGCAACCAATGAATGCATAAATAAGTGGAACAAGAAATTAATTTTTATCTCTTCTCCTTTCTTTATCTCTCTAAAATAAATAAATAAAAAATTAAAATAATTAATAAAAGAGAAAAGCAATGTGTTCAAGTAGAGTTCAGGTCGGTAGGTATGTTCCTGGGACTGCTATAACAAATTACCAAAAACTGGGTGGCTTAAGACAAAAACAAAGCTTATTTTCTCACAGTTTTTGGAGTCAGAGATTTGAAATCAAAGTGTTGGCAGGGCTATACCTGAGCTGGAGCTCAAAGGGAAAATGTGTTGTCTCTCTCTCTCTCTTTTTTTTTTAAATTTTATTGTTGTTGTATTACATCCATCCCCTTTTTGCTCCCCTCTGTCCCCCTCCCCACCCAACCATTCCCCCCAAAGTCAATCCCACCTGTTGTCCATGTCCATGGTTCCTTTATACTAGGTTCTTGTCTAAGCTGCTCCCCTTTCTTGCCTCTGCCTCCCCCCTCCCCCCAACCCCGTTCCCCCTGACCACTGAAGGCCTATTCATTGTATTCATATATTTGGTTCTGTTTTGCTTGTTGTTAGTTTTGCTCATTATTGTCCCGTAATGAGTGAGATCATATGATATTTGTCCTTCACTGACTGGCTTATTTCACTAAGCATAATACTCTCCAGTGCCATCCATGTTGTTGCAAAGGGTA